>PVHP010024558.1:0-26195 GCA_004024765.1 Zapus hudsonius | reverse complement strand
TAGAAGAAACATGCCTCACAGGTTTGTTTTTAATTTCAAAATTTATTAAAGATTGATTGGCTTTACTCTCATCTAACAATACAAGTGTACTTTGTCAAATAACACAATTAATTTCCCTATGTGTTAAAATCTAAAGAACACAGAGGGAAAACCAAATCACACATAGTGGCGTCATCCTATGAAAATTCATTAAATTTCCTGTGAAGGATAATGAGATACACGTACGTGGCAAAAGTCGGCAGACAGCTTTGTCAGCAGACACCAGGGTGTCTTCAGTTCATTTTCTTTCATTTCACCAACTGCACACTTCAATATGCTTCATCTCAACCAAACTGGTTATTTACTGAGAGGTGAGTATGTGAAGACCTCGGTGTTCCTAACATCACAGAAGGTCCTATTCATAGCCTGGCCTATGGAAAATTTACCTGAGGGTGTCAATGGGCAGGGTCTGAAGTCAGACTATCCCATGTCCCCCTCTCTTCTCCCTCTCACTTGTCCTCTGCCTTTCAAGAATTAGAAGGACAAGAGCTACATGCTGGAATTATTCTCTGTCATGTCTGCCTGATAATAGGAAAAGCATTGGGAAGCCTGTCAGATGCGGTATGGAGAACACAAAAGAGAAGAAGCTGAGAAGAAAAGGGTTAATCTTGCACCAGAAAGGCAGATGTATGGGCTTCAAAGTAAATGTAGCAGCTTTCAAAATACCCTTCCCTAGGCATGTTGGTGCAAGATAACATCTTTGCATTCAGGAAGCTGAGGCAGGAGAGTTGTGAGTTCCATGCCAGTCTGGGCTACAGAGCAAAGACCTAACTATCTGAGGCAAAACAAAAAGCTGTGCATTTTAGACCCAGATATTTGATTGGACCCCTGGTGTGTCCTTCCAGAGTAACCCGAAGGCAGACAAATCATGGGGTTTAGCTTTTCATCTAAAATTGGAAAATATATAACAAAAGACAAATCGCTGAGAAAAGCTTTAGATATCCAGTAGGTTAATAGCTTAGAAAATCATGATATGACAACTGATTTAATATTTCACAGCACTTAAAAGAGCAATTATTAACATATCTTAAAACGTTGAGAAAATGCTTAAGGTGAATTCTAAAGAATACAAATTACATGTACATCTAGGCACAATTTTAGCTAAAAAAATGAATGCAAACCTAATAGGAAATCTATTCTTCTTATTATTATTATTATTATTATTATTATTATTATTATTGTTGTTGTTGTTGTTTTTTGAGGTAGGGTTTAGCTCTAGCCCAGACTGATCTGGAATTTACTATGTAGTCTCAGGTTGGCATCGAACTCACTGCAATCCTCCTGCCTCTGCCTCCAGAGTGCCGGGATTAAAGGTGTGTGCCACCACACCCAGCTAGAAAATGTATTCTCAAAGTCAACATGAGGAGCTCACCATGAGTAGCTTTTCTGTTTTTTTATTTTCCTATGTGTCTTTAACTAGCATAGAGATCAGATTGTGTGGGAGAAAAACTTGATAATGATATATTTGTTACATTGCTATAAAAGCAAACTTTCATTTCAGTTGGCAAAAATTAAATCATTAAGCACATAAAAATGCCTCAAATACTAAACAAAATGTAAAGTAGTATGTCATCACTGGGTTGTTACTGGAAAGTATTTGCAAATATAAAAAGTTGACATATCAACTAACTACATTATAAAAATCAGTAATTACATGATTAACACGCTATGCTATTATGATTTTGCATCAAATGGGATTTGAAAATAGAGTGTTTGGTAATCACAACACAACTGTGCACAATTATTCATATCCACTTTCTGTGTGCTTGATTCCCTCATAAGAACCAATTATTTCTGTGTTTCTTGGCCCTGGTAGTAAAAGATTACTAATTTCATTCAGTCAATTTGCTGCTCTACACCTCTCCCTAGACATGTCCCTACTCCAAATTAAGGCAGTTATTTTATAAGAAAACTAGTTTTAGTAGCTTGGCTCATGATCCTTTGACTAATTATTATGATTGTAAACTATTTACCAAAATCTAATAATATTTGCTCCATGCTGGAAGAATTGCACAGCGTATTGGATTTTTTTGTGTGTGTCATTTGTATCTTTTCTTTTCCCAAGAGGAAAAAGAATAAAGAATTTCAGTCCACATTTTAAGACTAGTAAATATTTCTTTTCTGAGGCTAGGAAAATAGCTCAGCAGTTAAAGGTGCTTGCTTACAAAGCCTGCCTTCCTGCCCAGGTTCATTTCCCAGATGAAAAAGTAGTAAAAGTGTCTGGTGTTGTTTGCAGCAGAAAAAGGTCCCTGGGCCACATCCCCTTCCCTACCCAACACAAGCGCATCAAATAAATAAAATAAAATAAAATGATTTTCCTATGAATTTCTCTTCATTACACATTTTCCAATCTGTCCTTGTTTCTCACACATTGTTGAAGTTTTGGTACGCTCATTTATTCTGAGGCATTTTTTAGAACAGTTTAATTTACAGAAGGAAAAAAAAATCTGGAAAGATAATAGAGAGATTTCCCATACATGCCACAGTCAGCTTTCTGTGTTATGGATATCTCCTGTCAGAATGGCATATTAATCACAATTAATAACCTAATGTTGGCAATTCCTTGGTTTTAACTAAATGTCCTTGTTTTGTTCTCGGATCCTATCCAGGGTGCCGTGATACATTTAACTGTAACATCTCCACAGGATCCTCTGAGCTATAATATTTTCTCAGATGTTTCTTGTTTGTAATGATCTTGAAAGCTTTGAGGACTATATCAGGAATGATATAGAGCGTTATTCTGCTGGAGTTTGTCTGATGCTTTCCTTGTCATTAGACAGTGGTGTTTTGGATGAAGGTCACAGAGATAATGATGAACTGGTCGCACAACATTGGATCCAGGGTGCACACTGACAGCACAGTTCTCACTGTGGAATGTTGATGTGGATTGGCTAATGTGGCTGATGAGGCATTTACCAAATTTCTCTTCCATAAAGTTACCCTTCTCTAACTCCATTGTAATGTGTCCTCCTTGGAAAGAAGTGTCCATCCGCTGCCCATGTTGGGGAGTGTAAAGGTCATGATCCACATATTTATGAACACTGTCTGCACACAATGTTGGATTTCTGCATGAGAGATTCATGTGTTGTCTGCAATTTATTCATTACTCAATCATTTATTTAGGTCCGTACGGCCTTGTGACTGTTAAATGTTATGCTTTGGGTAACACTCCATGAGTACTTTTTTTGTTGCGAGCATCACTTCAGATATGGCTGTTTGGAGGACGTTACCTGACTCTGGACCATGATATACTTGATGATGCATGTGGTGATATACTTGATGATAAACTTGGTGATATACTTGGTCATATATTTGGTGATATACTTGGTGATATGATTGTATACTAAGTGCTGTACTTGATAATGAGATGTTTGGTGATAAGCTTGGTAAATATTTGATGATGATATACTTGATGGTATACCCGATGATATTCTTGATAAACTTGGTGACATACTGAATGATATACCTTTCTCCCAAACTTGTGCAATTTCTGCCTCCCTTTGCTTATGTTCTTTTTGAAAAAAGTTCCTCTATAGTGTCTAGGCTGAGCTCACACTAAGGATCCACCTGTCTCCGCTTTCTGGATCTATGGCGCTGGGATTGCAGGATTGCTTTTTTAAAAATTAAATTTAGCTACTGTTGAGCATTTCATTTTTGGTAGTAAACCCAGCTCCAGACTTCTGATATAGCTCTTTTTCCCTAGTTCTCAGAACCAGACATTCTTCTAGATCTGATTCTGATTATTGATGGATAGGACCATAGGTCAATTGTGTTGTAGTGCTGCTAGAAACTGAACCCAGGGCCTTGCACATGCAAATCAAGTGCTCTACCACTGAGCTATAACCCCAGCCTAATTCCACTTAATAGGGAGATATTTAAAATTGAGTCAACTGCACCTGACCTTCCGGAGAACTCTATTGAGTATAATCACAGTGCATTCGGATTGTCATGGTCTCACTAAGGGATTTGTATTTGCCCTTGTTTAATAATAAAGCCCTGATGCATTTTTATTCTTTAAAAATAAATAGATACACAAATACATAAGCAAGCAAACAGACTAAATCTGGGGTCAGTAATGTCAGTTCTTCCTGGTGGTTGTTGCTACCAACCCTCTCAGCAGGCAGACAAAGGAAGATACATGTATGTACATATTGTGTACATCTGTATTAAGCTTACTATAATTTTATAATGATGTTTCAATTCTAATCAACCACCACATGGGTTATTCTAGATTATTCTCCCCATTCTTTATCTGCAAACTTCCATACCTGTAATGAGAAACCTGGATCTTTTCATCCACCCTAGTTATTTAATTGTTCAATTCCAATGTATGTGTACTGGCTTCCGAAATGTTAGCCATAGCCAGACATTTAGTTTTGAGTAGAGTTTTGTCATCGGTAAATTGTCTAATTGCTAGATATATATCAACTAATATTTATTATCTATATTTTTTGTATCTACCTCACAAAGAGTACAAATATAATAGCAATTATGGTGATGGGAAAATATTGCATTTTTAGCTTACTCTAGAACTTGTAGTCAGAATTCCTTTAGCCTGATTTTTTTCTGGAAAATTGTTCTGTCTCTTTCTCATATGCCACATGCTTTGTTGGATTGGCTGTTGTCTTCTGAAACTTGAAATACACCATTCATAAGTTCTCTGTGCTTTTAGAGTTTCATTTGAGAAACCTTCTGTAATTCTGATGGAACAGTGTTCATATGAGAGTTGGCTTTACTCTCTTAACAGTTTTGTCCCGATACTTAGTGCTCTAGTTAGACAAAAAGAAGTGCATTTCTGATCTGTTTGGTGTTCAGAATGCCTCCTGTATCTGGATTGGAATCTAACTTTGGGTATTTTCAGCTATTTTGTTGAAAATGTTTTTGATGTCTTTAGAATGAAATTCTTCTAGATCAACCATTATTTTGTTAATATTCATTTATTTGCAAGCAGAGAGATAGATAGATAGATAGATAGATAGAGAGAGAGAGAGAAAGACAGAGAGAGAGGGAGAGAGAGAGAAAGAGAGAGAGAGAGAGAGAGAGAGAGAGAGAGAGAGAGAGAGAGAGAGAGAGAATGGGTTGCCAGGGCCTCTAGCCACAGCAAACTCCAGATGCATACACCACTTTGGGCTTCTGGCTTACATGGGTACTGGGGAATCAAACCAGGGTCCTTAGGCTCTAGAGGCAAGCACCTTAACCACTTAGCAATCTCTCCAGCCCTGCCCATTATTTTTAGATTTGGTGCTTTTGCACTGTCTCAAGTGTCTGGAAAGTACCACTCATACCTTGATTCAGTTTTGTCCTTGTTGGAATGTTCCAATTCCTCTGCCTTGGTGTCATGCTTGGATATGCTGCCCTCTCTTCAATTCATTCTGTTGATGAGGCTTCCTTTGAAGCATTATGTTTGACTATTTTGTTTTTATTTCATTTTGTTTTGGTTTTTCTTTAGTATTCCTATGTTTTTACTGAATTCATCTTTCATCTCTTGCGCTGACTTCTTTTTTTGTATTCAGCTGTTTGTTGCTGTTCTTGGAATTCATTCAGGTGTTAATTTTCTTGTTTCTTTTCTTTGAAGAAACTTGTTCTTTTGAGTTCTTTGTCTGGGATTTTATCTAAGTCACTCCCACTGGGGATCATTATTTTTCAGAGTGAGTTTCCGGCACAGCTGCATTGACTTGAACAGTGTAATTTTCAGTTCCCTTCTTGGCTTTCTCTCTGGCTCCATTCTGTGTAAGGGAGAAATAAGTGGGGGACCTTGTGTTCTACAGTGGCCTTAGTGTTCATGGTGTGTAGGGAAGGGAGGCTGAAAGTCATTATTTGGTGGATCCCACAAATCTCAGCCAACCCTTGCATTCTGCTTTACTTTCTTCACTTTACTGGATTTCACTGCCAATTATGTACCTGGTCATCCAGCTGATTTTTCTAGCTGAGCTGGTGGGTGAGAAGTGCTTCCTCAGTGGTTTCCACTGCCCTCTCAACAGCAGTTTGGTAGGGTTAGACACTAACAAATAGCTGCTTATTCCTGCTTTTGCATGGGTCATGTGTGATAGTTAAATTTTGTTGTCAACTTGACCTCTCTGATGTTGGTCACTGGAAGGCAGCCCTCTAAGTAGGGGGCCCGGCATAAGGAAGTTCAGGGGAGCTAGAAACAAATTTCCTTTTCTGGGAGGGCCATGCAGGAAGGAAACTCCAGAGACTCAGGAAGCCAACAAGTCAGGGAAAGGGTTGCAAGACCTTGCCGTAAGGCTTTATAAAGGGAAAAATAAATCTCACTGCCTCCTGCCTGTTTTGCTTGTGTTTGTGTGTGTAGTGTTGATAATGGGTTTCTCTCTCTCTCTCTCTCTCTCTCTCTCTCTCTCACTCTCTCGCTCTCTCGCTCTCTCTCCTTGGACCTGTGAAAGGGGGACAGCCTCTTTCACCATTATGGAACGTCCCCTGGATCTGTAGCTTCAATAAATCCTTTCCTCCCATAAACTGTGCCTGGTTTAGTAAAAGAAAACACATCAAGCAGGACCCCCCCCCCCAATATTATTTGTGACAAGGTCTATCACAACCCAAATATCAATGACACCATCTAGGTAGCCTCTAATTTTCTACTTTGATGAGGTTTGAGTCTCCTCTGTGTCCATAGTGATCTCTCTGGCTAGCAATAAAAGCAGTGCTCATATTTAATCCACCATTTCCTCTGTAACATTTCCTGAGCCCTAGTGGGTATGGTAGAGATGACTCATCTTGTACTGGGAATTGGCTTTCTTTTCTTATCATTCTGATGGGTCATGGGTCTCTCCATTACTTGCCATTGCCTACTAAAAAGCAGTTTCTTTAACCAATAGTGAGAGGAGCATGGATCAAAGAGATAAACATAGACATTTAGAAGACTTTTACATGAGCGTAACTATCATTTTTACCAAGCCATTACTGTACCAGTAGGTTTATCTTGTCTAGCTGGTTGATTTTTTTTTTAGCTTGCAGTGTGAACTGCTGGTTCACACTGTTGATGACTTTTATACCCTAGCAGCTTACACAGTACTTTCCAGAACTATGAGAGCCAGCCATCAAGGAGGTGGCTTCCATCTTAGATCCAACTTGATCTTCCAATGTCCTCCTACCACAGCCCTTGGTATCTTGAGCAGTAGAGTCTTATGAGTTCTCATTAGTAACCAAGTGCTTTGGCAATGTCTTGCAATGTTTTTAAGGGCCTCTTGGCCTCCTTGAACAAGAGTTCTCTGTGATGTGGGTGACCTAATTCTGACAATGGGATCTACCAGCAATAGCCTGTGGTTTTATGATAAAGCTTTATCTACCCTAGCAGATTACTTATACTCAATCCATACTTCTCTTTATCTTTCTCTCACTCTCTTTCTTAAGAGAGTTATATATATTTTAATCAGATAACAAAGAGGTAGGCTTCTATAGTATTAATCTCTCCTATCCCCTCCTGTTGTAGTCAGCTTTCTAGTTGCCGCGCAGAAAGAACCCAAGCAAAAGTGGCTTGTGGAGGAAAGGGTTTATTTGGTTTACAGACTCAAGGGGAGACTCCATCCTGTCAGGGAAAATGATGGCATGAACAGAGGGGTGGACATCACTTCCACCACAGCACTGCAAACAGCGGCAGGAAGGTGTGCCAAACACTGGCAAGGGGAAGCTGGCTTATAACCCCCATAAGCCCACCCCCAACAACACAGCTCCAGCAAGGTTGTAAAACCCAAATTGCCATCAGCTGAGGATCGATCAAACCATGACACCTCCCTTCCTTATCTTTGCCCCCTAAACCCTTTATTCCCCTGTATTCTGTCTCTCCACCTGTCTGTCTAGTATCCACTCATCTGATATTTCCCTGCTGCTCCTCTTTCAAAGCCTCATTCTAACTTCCTAACCAGTGCTACTCTTTCCTTGTAAAACTTACAAGCAAATAAACCTATTCCATGTTAATATCCACAAATAAGAGAAAACATGAAGCATTTGTCTTTCTGAGCCTATGTAACCTCACAGTATAATTTTTCCAGGTCCAAATATTTTCATGCAAACCTCATAATTTTATTTTTTCCTTAGTGTTAAATAGAACTCAATTGTGTATATGTACCACATATTTATTATCCACTTATCTGTTGGGTCTCTGTGCTGATTCCATTTCCTAACAACTGTGAATAGAGAAGCAACAAACATGGTTGAGCAATTACTTCTGTAAGTAAAGAGTAGATTCTTTAGGGTATAAGCCCAGGATGTGTATAGCTAGATCCAATGGTATATTTGTTTTAGATTTTTAAGAAAGCATAGTTGCTGTACCAGTTTGCACTTCCATCAACAGTAGATGAGAGTTTCTCTTCCTCCAAAACCCTCTCCGGTATTTGTTGACATTTGATTTTTGGATGATTGACATTCTGACTGAAATAAGATGAAATATCAAAGTAGTTTTAATTTGCATTTCCCTGATGGCTAAAGAGATTGAACATCTTTTTAGATGTCTTTTGGCTATTTGCATTTCTTCCTTTGAGAAGCTGTTGTTCAGGTCCCCACCCAATTTTTGGAGTGTGTCGATTGATACTTTTATTGCTTAGGGTTTTTTTTTTTTTGAGTTATTGATATATACCAGATGTTATTAATCCTCTGTCAATGTATAACTAGTGAAGATTTTCTCCATTCTGTAGGGGTTTATTGACTTTCTTGATGGTTTTCTTGGCTGCACAGTATCATCTTAGTTTCATGAGATCCCAATGGTTCAATATTTGTCTTATTCCCTGGGCTACTGGGGTCTTATTCAGAAAGGCTTTTCTTATACCTAAGTGTTGGCGTGTTCTCCCCACTTCTAATCATTTTAAAGTTTCAGGTCCTATATTCAGGTCCTTGATGCACTTGGAGTTGATTTTTATGCATGATAAGAGGGTCTAGATCCATTACTTAATATGTAGTTATCCAGTTTCTCTGACACCATCTGTTGAAATGTTGTCTTTTCTCCAGAGTGTGGTTTTGGCCAGTTGTCAAAATCAAGTGGCTATATAGCGCTTATACCTGAATTCTCTATTTTTTACTTGACCTATGTGTCTGTTTTTTGTGCCAGTACCATGCTGTTTTTATTACTGTAGCTTTGTAATATATCTTGAAATCAGATATGATGATACAACCAGCAGTATTTTTAACCACACCCTCTAAGGCTTAGGGAACATGGTGAAAGAGGGAGGGGTAGCTCTGCAGTTCTTGTTACCCTCTGTCTCTGTCTAATATCTGTGACCATACCACTGACTGAGCAGAGAAGAGGAGAGTTAACTCCATCACCAATGGTGGTTCAGCCAATGGCCAAAGTTCCTGGTATTAGCACAGTTACCGTGAGCAGTGCCTGAAGAAACATCATTACATCATAGATGTCACCACGGTCATTACAGGAATTGCCACATGGAAATCACCCCACAGGCATTGCTGTCTACAATATCCCTGTCTGTTCTCATTGTTTTGTGGGTCACAGAGTGGGTCTTTATAACATTTTTATTGGAATAAAATTATATATATATATATATATATATATATATATATATATATATATATATATATATATATATTAAGATAACAATATGTTCAGTATCATAAGTTATTATAGAAAGCCATTGAAACCAGGATGACATTCCCTTATATTCTCCCCCCTCTTCTGCAAATTTCTCTGAGTCATGGTGGATGACCTTAAATTTTGCATAGTTATTAGGTTTTTAAGAGTCTCTGAATTTGTGTTTTGGACTACTTTGGGCACCCTTGGTGCCTCTCTCCATTATCCTTCCCTAGGATCTCTGCCTTGCTGTGGGAATAGCTCTTTTGCTCATCACACCACTCCCTTAGAGGTTGTGTTAGGACTCTAGATAGTGAGTTTGAGGTGGTTCGTCTCCTACTTTGGTGCCCTCATCAACTCAGGTCCATTTGGTGGAGTTCGGTTGTCCACAGTTCTTGTTGATTTCTGAAAAATACAAACAGAATCTCCAGTGGAGAGTGAGATCATCATTGATCAATTGAGACCAATATTGCTGGGTTGGTGAGCATTTGGAGGGTGTAGCCTTTCTGAAGACCTCTGGTTAGTGAGGACCTCCCCTTGGAGATCGGGTTCTTGGTCCCCATTCAAGGTTGCCTTGGGTCCCCTACAAGTCAAGGGTTCCCTGCCACTGAGCAGATCTCATAGCCAATTATCCAACTGTTGTTACCTACCTAGGTTGAGTGGGTCTTTTTTACTCCATCATGATATGCACTGTGCCCCATGGCAACACTTTACCAGGGACTATGGAAGGGAAACTATCCTATGTCCACATAAAAATAAAGTTAACAGAACTACCATACCAGCTTTAAATAAAAGATGCTTGAGGGAGTCCTACATTCAGAATCAAATGAAACATTATGAGAATTATGAAGGCATTACAAATATACAAACATCATAGGAAGAATAGATGCACTCGAGAAACGGGAGACTCTTCTTCAGTCAACCATCAAACCACAAAGAGGAGAAAGAGATGAAGAAGATAGCAAGGAATATTCAAAAAAAAATAGAAGAAAATCAACAAAATGACAAGAGCAAACCATTACTAATAAACGACAAGTTTATGGAAACTGGAGAGATGGCTCAGTGATCAAAGGTGCTTGCTTTCAAAGTCGGCTGGTCTGGGTTTGATTCTTCAGAACCTAAAGCCAGATGCACAATGAGATACATGTGTGGGGCTCGTTTGCAGGAGCACAAGGTCCTGATGCACCCATTCTCTTTCTCGCTCATCCTCTTCCCCCTTTCTCTCGTAAATAAATAAAAATATTTTAAAAGGAATAATAAACTTATAAAACAGACTAATTTTTCCAATTAAAAAGAAAGCAACCACCATGTTCCATGAGAGACCTCCCCTCACCGACGATGACACCACAGACTGGAGGTAAGGTGACAAAGAGTGATATCTCAGGAGAAGGAAATCTACAGTGAGCAGGAGTGTCTACATTTATACCTGTCAAAATAGGGTTTAAGACCCCCCCAAAAATGCAAGTGACAAAGAAGGTCAAAATGTGATATTCAAGGGATAAGAATGGAAATAGGGTATAGTGCATCTCTACCTAATGCCAGATCATACAATTTCATATAACAAGACTATTAAAATAAGGGTAAAGATAGGCTCCAATATAATAGTGTTGGACTTCAACACTTTCATAAATTAACACCAAAAAATCAAAGAAAGATGAGAATTAAATGCTTTTATACATTCAATGCACTTAGTTCACATTTGCACAGCATTCTATCCAGTACCATACAGAACACACGGACCTTTCTCTAGGACAGGACATGCATTATGTAACACACAAGTCTTACCACTTTTTAAAAGTGAAATCACATTTATACATGTTTCTGATTACACTGAAATGAAACTAGAAGTCCACATCAAAAGAAAGAAAGTATGCAAATATTTATATAGACTAAACAGCACCTGGAAAGTGCATATCAAAGCTCGTGGAGGGAAGTTAGATGCAGTGGTAGCTACATAAAAAATTATGTTGTTCAGGTGAAATCCAATAACACATAATAAAGATTGAGAAAAACAAAAAAAAACAAATCAAAGGAAATAACTATCAGAGCAGAGATAAGCAAATGCTTTAAAAGATTAATGAAATAGTTCTTTAAAAATTAATATGCTGGAGAGATGGCTGAGTGGATAAGGTGCTTGCCTAACAACCCAGGTTCGATTCCCCAGTTCTCCTGTAAAGCCAGATGCACAAAATGTCACATGCATCTGGAGTTCATTTGCGACAGCTAGAGGACCTGGCATGCTCATATTCTCTCTCTCTCTCTCTCTCTCTCTCTCTCTCTCTCTTTCTTCTTCTTCTTCTCCTTCTTCTTCTTCTTCTTCTCTCTTTCTCTCTGTTAGTAAGTAAATAAATGAATTAATATAAATTTACAAAGCATTAGTTAGGCATACCAAGGAAAACAAGAGAGCTCAAATAATTAAATTTAGAGGTGAAAAGGAGATATTATAAGTAACACCAATGAAATATAAAGCATCATTGGAGTTGCTATGGAAAGCTATATACCAACAAAGAGGAAAACCTAAAAGAAATGCAAATGTTTTGGACAGACACAAGACTCATCAAAATTGATCTATAAGGAAATGCAAAACCTGAAAAGACCTATAACACATAATGTGATTGAGTAACAAAGTCTCCTGCAAACAAACAGCCCAGGGCTGATGGTTTCACTGCTAAATTGTACTAAATATTCCATAGAACTTAAAGCAAGGGAACCAACCCTTCTGAACTCACTCTATGTGGCAAGCAGTATCTTGTTATTAAAACCAGCCAAGGGAAAAAAGGTATAGACCAATGTCCTTGGTAACCCAGGCTGTCAAGCTCACTGTGATGGCGACAGTCAAATTCAACAGCCCATCACAATCACTCACCTCGGTCAAGATGGTTTCATCTGAGGCAAGCATTGATGATTCAACATATACAAATCAATAAGCACAATCTAGAAAAGCATAAGAATCTTATCTATCTCAATAGTTACAAAGTAATTGATTAAATTAAACATTCCATCACTCTAAAAGCTCTTGACAAATTAGAGATGGAAGGATCGTGTCTTGACATAATAATGACTATATCTGGCAGGTCCACAGCCAATAATATCGTACGAAGTGGGGAGATCTGAAAGCATTTCAGAAACAAGACAACTTATCTAGTTTCATGACTGTTGTTCAATATAACATGAGATGTTTTAGGTGGGCAAGTTAGAAAAGTAAAGAAAATAAAGAAATAAAAGATATATAAATAGGGAGAAATTAAACTATTCCTGCTTACAGATGATACCAATTTGTATGTAGAAACTCCTAAAGAGTTCACCAAAAGACCATGGAAATTTTCAACTCAGTAATACATAGTTAGGATATACAATCAACACACACACACACACACACACACACACACACACACACACACACACACACATACACACTCACAAGTCAGTAGCTACTCCATTCCCAAGTACCAAGTACACTTAGTAAAGAATAGGAAAGGATCTGTTTTCTGACTGGTTTTGAGACTTCTTCACAGGTAGAAACTCACACCTGGTACCAAAAACCTAATAAAAAGCCAATGGCTGTGAGTTCATAGGAGAGCAGCTAGGACTATTGTTTGGCTAAGTAGATATGTTGTGTCCATCAAAGTGACCTCTAAGCGCTCACATGTACTTTCACAAACAGACTCACCTTTGGTTCGAGAAACTTCTTTTTGAAGTTTGTAGTGACGACAGGAGAGATTCAAAGCTTATCAAAGTCCTGGGAATATGTGATTGTAATGTACTCAACACTAAATAACCAACTATATCACCCCTCCCAAGGCTCCTGGAGCATGACAGAGGAGGGCATGGAAAGAATATGAGTGCTGGATGATGGGGAGGAGTGCTATGGAGTTCTGTCACCTGGTCATGACTTGGCTATTATATTTATGATGTCACAGTGACTGTCATTAACTGCACAAGACTTGCCCAACAACATTCCATGATGGATGTTGGTGGGGGCAAACATGAAGATATCAAAGATGGAGAGAGACTAGTTAGGAAGAAGAAAGGGTTTTAGTGGAGAGGAAGGGAGGGGAGAAAAGAAAAGATACCAGGAGGAGATTATGATCAAGATATATTTATATACATGTGTGAAATTGACAAGAAAAATGGGGGAAATGATGAGTGATTGAATATGCAAGGAGCACAGGGAAGAGAAACTCATGATGGATCAAGATTTTGGACCCTGTTGATGGATATGGATCCACTTTGTGTCCCCACTCTCTCAAGAGATACGCACCTGGGGCATTCTCAAAGTGTCATAGTTGTGCCCTTGTCTGGAGAAGGACCTCCAGGAATGTCTCTGTGTAGTGAGTCCAAATGCTGTCGGAATGTGCTGGACACTCGGCTGTTCTTCCTGGGGAGCTGAGAGGTAAATCACACCCATCTTTGCTCAGTTTCTGCTCCTGTCTTCTCAGATTACCTTACTTCTTACAGATGTCCCCTGAGTGTTCCTCAGTAAATCACACAAGAATCCCTATCTTGGTCTGGACGTCTATGGAAACTGGCTTGAGTTAGAAGCCAGAAAATATTGGAGAAAATGACAGCAAAAGGTTAGTGTGGACTTGTGCTAACAAACTTTCCCCAACAAGGTCTGAATCCTCTTGGTACACCTTTACACGGGAAGGGGTTGATCATAGAAACAGGAATAATTGAAGAAGCATCAATCATCTCCCTGTACTCTTGTTCTAAAACTGACTTTGTCATTCATTTCATTTCTTTAACTAGAGAGACACATGCCCATTGAGCTAGTTGTGTGTTTTGTCAAATAACCTACATTTAAAAATCTAAGTAATTTCCAAATATAGAAAGGAGAGCCCACGAGTACCTGGGGAATCAGCAAAATATCCCAAACAATTTTTCAAGTGTTTTATTTTTGGCAAAACTTGATTTAACTTATTTTGTAAGTGCTCTTCCCTTCAGTTTTCTTTGTACCCTTGGGCATTTCTAGGGAAATTTAATCCATATGTTACTTACTCATTTACATTTTAAGTCATAAAAATGTTATTTTTACAAGAGCTGTTTGATATCCAAGAAACTTTCTGAGCCTTTTTAAAAATCTCTTTAAAGTCTTGGTTGGAGCCAGGGAGCAGACATGTGTGGTGTGATGCACCACCCGAAAATGTGGTCCAGACAGACTCCTCCGTAGACTGACCTCAGAACAATGCTGGCCACATCCAGACGAGAAAATGATAGCAATGAGGTGATCAAGAAGGTTGGTCTACACACCAGAGAATCCCCGAGAAATGTGAGAGAAGCCAAGATAAAAGACTGTCATGGGCTTCATTGTGTGTCCATGAAGTGTTTGGGCTAAAAAGGAACTGATGGTCCACATTGCATCAAACCATCAGTCCTGGCAGCTGTCAGGAAGATCTGCAGACTTCTAAGGACAAAGCATTCTCCCACACCACCCAGACATTTCATGG
Organism: Zapus hudsonius; assembly: GCA_004024765.1. Taxonomy (NCBI): domain Eukaryota; kingdom Metazoa; phylum Chordata; class Mammalia; order Rodentia; family Dipodidae; genus Zapus; species Zapus hudsonius. The sequence goes on along the minus strand of PVHP010024558.1, from coordinate 11,174 downwards.
AAAGACATTTTCGCCTTTTCTCAGCATTGTCTGTAAGACCAAAATAATATCCAAGGGCATTAAGTCACATATTGTAAGTTATGGCCATAGAGCATAAGGCAGAGTTAAAAATGGTGATTTGCAATCTATATCTAATGCTATAGAATAATCTTCACCATATATGTCTAAATTTGAAATACGATGACAATTCTGTACATTGACAACAGAAGTCCATTTATGTTTTGTAAAAAAGAATATTGGAAATATATTTGTCTGTTACAGTATTAAATAGTAATGCTGGCTGGCGACATGGGGTTTGATTTTCCTTTTATTGGTTTGGTTACGTGTTCTAAGCTGTCTGTAATATGTGTTGTGTAACTGAAAATTTTCTAGTACTTTAAAAATTGTACAGAAAGTCTTCTCATAATAATAGAGCAAGCAATACCCTTCTCATGTCTTCTGTGGGGAACAATAGTGTGTGGGGTCCAAGCTGGAGGAGGTGCTCACGAGTTACTGGATGATGACATCGTCTGAGAGTTGATGGAATGTGAGCGCTCATCTGGAATGGCTGGATCTCTGTGGTCATGCTTCCTGAACCCCAAAGTGGTCACATGATGTCCTGGGGGGGAGGGTACAACAGGGTAGATTATTTTAAATCAGTGCTGTTCTCAACATTCTTGGAGGGGATTGTCCTGGCTACAAGGAAGGTTGCTTCAGAAAAGAAGAAAAGTTCTAAGACATAATCCAAAGGCACACAGTGAAGTGAAAAAGTGATGGCTAGTAATTTGTAACACTGTAGCTGCTTGCTGAGATGCCCTCGGTTCTCCCTGGTGTAAATGCAGATAGCATCCTCAATCCAAGGACCACTTGCTTTCATATCTGTTCCTTTCTGCCTGCACAAAGAATGCATGATTGCCAATATTCATTATCTTTATAATTGTTCTGAAACCCAAATGTTTCCCCTGGAGAGCTGGTCTCTCTAATATCGCTAGCACCCCGTTTCTTCCCTGTTTGTCTACCATCCCTACCAACCTCAGGGCCAGCTCTGTTCTACTGGGTTCATCACGTCCCCTTTGATCATAGAGATGGAAGACTCTCGCCTCCATTAGTGAAGAAAAGTTAGATAAATATTTCTTCCTTTAAAAATACTGTGGGCTGAATAGGGTAAGTGAGGAATTCGGCTATCATATAAAATCAAGTTATTTTAAAACCACAGACAGACTTTCTGTTTTAACATTCTGTGATGATTTTATTTAGATATATTTCATTCTCACTTTCTGGAATGGCTGAATCCACTCTGAATAGACATTAGCGCCAAAGCTCCAAAGTGATAAGCCAAACCAATTGGCTGTCATGGTTAACCATGTCTCTTTCCCTATTCTCTACCCCATTCATAAGAATGAGCTTTCAGGTCCACATCATTTATCTGAGATAAGATCTAGACACATGTGTGGGGGGCGGGATGACAGAAAGCAGAGGGAGAGGAAGAAGAGGGAGACTGACTTGGCCTTGGATACATTTGTCCCCTAGTGATCTTGACACTATGCCAAGAACTCTAGATTCAAGTATCAAAGCAGCGGGATATGACCACAGACTAGCAAAATCAGCCTGTATCAGTGGATCTGGGATGCCAATAGAGAGCTTGGAGTCACCATTTCATTTACACAATGGATAGACACCTGCAGTCCAGCTTGTACAGCAGAACTCTTACAAGCTCCAGCCCCCGTGGCAGCAGACACACACACACACAGCTAATGAACTCATAAATATCGTCCAGTGGGCCATCTCTTGCCAAGTATTATATCGTAAAGGGAGGGGGAAGGGATGATTAGAAATGAATATTTACTAGAGAGTTCACATTCTGGGCTTCCTCTAGCTAACTTTTATTATAATTGACCATATTTCAGGCTTGTCAGTCCACTAATTCCCCTGTGGTGCCTGACACTGTTCTCCGGGGCAGAGACCTCCTTCTTGCAGGCTTAGTGCAGAAAGCACAGGGTTCTTTTTCCTATCAGCCCTGGTCCTTTTCAGGTTTGTTTCTGCGAAAACCAAAGATAAGGATTGGTCTCTGCTGAAAAATTACCCTGTTCAGTCTTATTTCCAAGTTTCAGTTCTCTCCAGAGACTGTTAGGAACACCCGTTCCCAACATTTCCCTGAAAATTCATGAATTCAGAATTTCTAATCCTGATACTTCATCCCAAATATCCAGTCTGTTCCAACACTTTTTCATTAGACTTGACATTACAACTCACAGAGCTTCAACTTCTAATTGTAGCCGGTGTGAGAAACTGAAAAACTAAAATACCCTCAGATGCTTTGACAACTTCAAAAGGTGAAGTGTACCCTCACCTAGAGGACAGGCTGAACTTAAAATCTTCCAATGAGTGTAAGCTGTTTGAAATGACGATTTTAGACTTTTAAGACAAATCATAGGAGGTGTTCTCTCTTGGCTTCAGTACCATGCTCTCAGGATGTGGGGAGCCATCTTGGCATTGGATCCTCCGGGGACCCCAGCCCCACAATTATTGTGACCATCTGGGTGCAATCTCTTCTGCCACCCAATCAAAGACCCTGTTACTATCTGAACTCACTAAGCCACTCCTGAATTTCAGACAAACAAAAACTAGGAGATAGTAAGTGCTTGTCATTATTAAGCTACTAAGTTTGGGAATAATTTTTTATGTAACAAAATAGAGGTAGAATTTTATAAAAAGTCCTTCTACCTCTGGGAGTCACCTGAACCCATTAACCTTCATGTATTTTTGGTTTCCTTTCTTGCTTACTCATGGCGGGAAGAATCATTTTGCTTTGAAAACTCTCCTTCATTTTCTCAACAAAATGGTAACTTGTTTCCCACCCTTCATACAGTTATTTCAAAGCTTGTCTGGAAGGAAAGTCAAGAAAGAATTTTGTTTGAGGATCATTGTGTAGTTCAAGTAGATATCAGGTTAAATGTGTGGCCCCAAAGTAGCGCATTACCCCAGTGGGCACCTCCTCTTCCTTCGCTTGTTTTCACACTCACCTGTTCCTGAAGTCTACCTGAGTGTTGTGTGTCAGAAGAGCTGAGTGAGTGCTGGCTGCTCAGGGCGCTCAGAAGAGCTAGAAGGAGAGGGGAGGGTGCAGAACTGAAGCCAAGAGAAATCCAAGCAAGGGGGGGGGGATTCAAAGCTGAACTCCAGTTCAAGGTCAAAGACAAATATTTAGCTCATTAGGAAAAAAGCTAGATGATGAGAAAGTGGCTGACAAAAAAAAAAAAACATCATTTCCAGTGACATCAAGATACTGAGTTCCCAATTACTTTTTTAAAAATATTTTTATTTACTTATTTTCAGGCAGAGAGACAGAGAGAGAACGGCTCTCCAGGGCCTCTAACCAATGCCAACTCCAGATGCATCTGGGATTTACATGGGGACTGGGGAATCAAACCTAGGTCATCAGGCTTTGCAGGCATGTGCTTTAACCGCTGATCAATTTCTCCAGCCCCCAGTTTTTTTAGGAAGGATATTTTAATTTTTGCTGGTGAGATGACCAGCTCTACTTCCTTCTGAAGCTTCTGACTTCTGTCTCTTCCACTGCAGATCTCCAAGTGTTAGAATGCCCCGTGCCCCTTTCTTGACTCTCTCTCCCTATTTGTTCACCTCAAAAGGATCATTTTGATCCCTGGCTTAAAATAAACGATACAGACATAACTCTTAATCCACACCTCCGGCCCCTCCTCTGGACTTCAGGCTGCTTTATCCATAAGTAGCCTTCATAGGCGGGCATGACTGTCTACAAAGCTACTCAATTATGAGACGGGGCTATGATAGTTCAACCGTGAGGCTGTTTCCAGGAAGACTCACTGAGAGGGAAGACCCTCCTTCAGAGTAGTCAGCAGGGCAGGGGCAGCCTGCCATTGTGGAGAGAGGTTCCAGGGAAGAGCAGTGCCCCTACCCGACTGCCCTTGCTACTTGCTGATGAGAACATGTCCATCACAGACTGAGCACAAGGCACTCTCCAGCCCTTGGGCACCTCCAGGCCTTCACACCACCTCGGGACTGTGGAGGCTGCCAACCTCATGGGCTCAGGAGCTACCAGGTTCTCTGACTCTCCAGCCTGCAGACAGCCATTCTTGGACTGCCCGGGTCGTGTTGAGGAAGCCAAACTAATAAGTCCCATTCGCAATATGTATTCATTCCCTGAATTCGGTTCTTCTAGGAACCCAAAAGAAATGCTTAACCCCCACCATGCAATAAACTGGTTTTCTGATTTTAGGTTTTTACTTTTATTTAATTTTTGCTTCAGCAAGTGCATAAGCCGTAGGTCTAGACATCATTCTTTACTTTTCCCCCTCTGAACATCAGTGTTTAGCATAGCAGCAACTGCTTTTAAATGTACTTTTCCTCTAGAACCTAGCTTGCTTTTTTAAAGGTATTTTATTTATTCATTTTCAAGCAGAGAGAGAGAGAGAGAGAGAGAGAGAGAGAGAGAGACACCAGGGCTACCACCTTGTGGGTCTGGCTTATGTGGATCCTGGGGAATTGAACCCACGGCCTTAGGTACTAGAGGCAAGTGCCTTAACCGCTGAGCTATCTCTCCAGCCCAACCTAGCTTGCTTTTTTAGCAGCCTGAATGTCTTCTCACTTCCACTCTTCAGCGCCATGGCCCGATTCCCACTTCCTAGCCAACCAATACCTTAAATAGTTATTCAGGTCAGATTTTTCAATTTTTTTATTACTCTAATAACAAAATCTAAAGTTTTCATTCTGGCTTTACACAGCTTTCCATAATGTGACTTCCTCTTACACGTGCTATCTTTCCACTCCTCGGAATATTCTGGCACCTTCTTCCATAAGGACCTTTGCACTTGCTGTGACCTTTGCTTGGTTTCTCAACTTTGCCTCCTTTGGGTGTCTGGTTTATGCCTGATGATTTTTAATCCAATATGATTTCCTCAGAGAAGTCGTGTCCAGCCTTCTCTAAACCAACTGGGCCTCTTAACACCTCACCTCACGTCACTTCCTTGCCCAGATTCACCTTCATTGTTTCTTTGCTGTTTGTTTTCTCTTACTTAAATTTTATGTTTTTCTTTTATATCCATCTCACCTAGAGCATAATTCCGTGGTGAAAATCTTTGATGCCAGGAAGACATCAGTTTGGAAATTAACAAGAGCTTTTGTCTGAACATGGGCTTGCTTGTCTTTGGAGAGCAACAGCTAACCTCACTTCTGGAAGTGCTGGTGACAGTGTTGATACATGAGGTGCCACAGGAGCACTGGTATGCACCTGCCATGCCGCCATGTAAGGATGCTTTACAGCTCTTAGTGGAACAGACTGGGAAATGACTGGCCGTAGGGAACTTGAAATTTTGCTTCAGCATTCTGAAGGGGAGAAGGAAAGACATTGAAAAACCATATGCACATGTTAATTACATATGACACACCTCCTCTGAGTAACAATAATGTGAGAAGGAAAAAGTCTTCCAATAAATTTGAGCTGCATACCAAGTATTTTTGACTTATGTACAGCAAATCATCCTTGTATGCATCTCTCCAAAATCTATGTGTGTGGTGCATATATAATAATTCCAGAGGTCAAACCAGAAGCACAGGGCAAACAAACAAGCCTGTCATCCACGGTTTTGCTGGCTTCTAGGCAGCTTATCCAAGTGCATATGTCCTCATTAGCTGCCATCAGCACAGGACAATGACTCGGCCAAATGCCCTGGTTTTAAATTAGAGCACAGTAGTTAGTGTCGAAGGACTGATAGAAATCTTTTAGTCCAGGCATCCAGACAAGTTCCATGACTTCCTCACAACTCTGTGAGTGCAGAGTTGAGAGAAAGTTGAGCTCATTATAAAAGTTCATTTACCCATTGTTCTATGAAAAGTGAAAAATTTTATGATAATATTCAAAGCAATTAAAGGACTTCTCTTTACCTTGCATATTAGTAAGTACTTTTTGTGACAGAATTTAGATGGACCTTCCATATATACATATTTTATTAAAATTTTTATATGTATTTAATGAGAATATTTGTGCACCAGAAACTCTTGATACATACAACCTAAACACACACACACACCACTCGGTGGTTCTGACTTTATGTGGGGACTTGAGAATCGAACTCCAGATGGCAGGCATTGCAAGCAAGAACCTTTGACCATTAAGCCATTTCTCCAGCTCCATAGTCCAGTTTGTTTTGTAATGGCATTAATATTTCATTTAAAGACATTTTTCCCTTCTATGACAGCTTCCCCACCAGGAAAAGACTGTCCAACCAACTTCTCCCCATGTAAGAACTTCATGAGGTGATCACTTCACCACCTTCTGAGATGATCACTTAACCACGTTCTGCACATGTAAGAACATTACGAGGTGATCACTTCACCACCTTCTATACCTGTAAGAAACTCATGAGGTGATCAGTTAACCACCTTCTACACATGTAAGAACCTCAGGAGGTGATCACTTCATGTGTTTCTAGGGACTAGTCAAAACTTACCAATGAAACTGCTCAGAAGTGGCATATTCCTCCCACCCACCTTTCCTGGAGCTCATTTTCTACGACACACTGACCTTCTTCTTAACAAAGGCAGTGAACTTTCAGGAGGATATGAAATGCCAAGATGTTCAGGCTGGGGCCTCTGTACTGTACAGATGGCTAGAGTGATTGAAAGTCAAATTCAAAGTTGCTTTGGAAGACTCCTAATTTATTAGAGAACTTCACTTATATAGTCAACGTTTTAAAAGTTGTAAATATTCAACAACAGTAACTTTAATGGAATGAAAAGAAATGGAGAGGGAGAAAGGAAAATGTCAAAAAGATTAAATAGTCCTCTTGATACAGCAGGCAATTAAAGAGACAGGAGAGTGAAAATGACGAGACCAGCTCTTGAGTGATAGTGATCTTCAAAAGCCAGACATGACTGTTAATATCGCCTACTACTGGCGGCAATGCCAGAATTCCCCTAGCAAAGCAATTTAGATGCAGGACACCTGCTCAAGGCAGCAGCTCCAAGCTGCAAAGTTCCTGTGAGCAAGCCCATATTTACCTTGTATTGAATATTATTTGGGGGTTCCTCCCAAACCCACCTTCCCTGTGAGATCTTCTAGTGTAGTGTAGATATACTATGCCCTTTTCTCCACTTATATAAGTGGTGCAGAAGCAACTTTGATGAAAAACTCCCATCATCTTAGAACCAGAACACACCTGTGCTCCATGGTCTCCAAGTCATACAGGGAACAGAACAAATTTTGGATAACTATTAAATTTGTGTAATAAAGGCAGACATGGTTGTGCATGCCTTTAATCCCAGCACTCAGGAAACAGAGGAAGGAGGATCACTGTGGGTTTGAGGCCAATCTGGAACTATGGAGTGAGTTCTAGGTCAGCCTGGGCTACATCGAGACCCTACCTCGAAAAACAACAATAAAAAAATTGGGTAATTGAAACACAGCAGTTTTATTATAGTAGTCTTGCTAATATATGTAATTTGGAAATGTTTTGTAATAATGTGAGAGAAAGAGAATTACATAATGAGAAAAAGGAATATGAAAAAGAAAGCTGATAATTTCCTCCTGAGCTAGAGGTAAAGAGTGGCCACCACAAAGGACTTCTGTATTCATATGGCTAAGGAAATCAGTCCTGTATTCTTACCCTACCATCAACAAGGGTCCAACAAACACCTCAGCTCTTGGGATTAAATAATTGCTTTTGTGAGATTCTCCCAGAATGCAGAGATTCAGATGTGAATTCAAACAGTCCGACTCCTGTCCATCTTTGCTGTCACAGAGGCAGAGCCCTAGGCCTGCCCCTCCCCCCTCACACAGACCTCAGTTGCCCAGCTGCCCTGTGGACAATCATGTGGACCTACATTTCATGAATCTTATTTGCTGTGGGCATTGGGATGAGTAATAAGCCCCTTATTACTCAGAAGGTCGAGAAATTCAAATCAGCTTTTAATATGTCTCATTAGTAACCATTTTCAGATGCTAACTTCAGAAGTCATGTACAGGAAATAATGGGGTGTTTGACTTGATAACTAGCTCTTTGTAGAAAATGCAAAGAGTAGAGATACCCTCTCATACTCCAGCCCAGGCATGATTTCTCCATCTGCTGCTGAATATGGTGACACACCGAATAAAAGCCAGTGGGAAGCATTGGTGAGGTTCCTCAGAAGTATCTTTTAGAAGTAATCCATTCACCGCACTTGGAACCAAACCATGCTAATTGCTGGAAATAAGGTACAGATGGATGGCTAGGTCAGAGTTCAGAATCCCAACACCCACATAAACACCAGGCAATGTGTGCCTGTAATTTCAGCACTGGGGTGGTGGATACAGGGGATCCCTGGGGCTACAGGATAGGGAATCTCGCTGAATCATTGAGATCTAAGTTTAGAGAGAGATAGTCTTAAAAAATCACTTCCATATGGAAGAAACCATCAAGTCAAGAAATGATCACCTGTGCAATAGAGGTGCCAAACCTAGGTGGGCAATCAACAGCTTTCAGATTGGCTAAAAGACCCGCTAAGCGACAGGGACCCTTAACTGAAACTGGGATCCATGGCAAAATCTTATGAGGACCATGAACCCGGGCTCCAAAGGGGAAATTCCCATTACCAGAGAGCTACAGAGAGGCTACACCCATTAGAATCCTGCCAAATTAGCAATGTTTGTCTCATTTAACCTACACTGATCTCACTCTCCAATGGAGATTCTGTTTGCATTTTTCAGAAGGCAGTGAGAGAGCTGGGAACAACCTAATTCCACCAATAAGACATGGGATGATGGCTGACATCCTGGCAGGAGATGAACCATCCCTGGCCTATCAGCTAAGCCCCAAATGAAACCTATGAGAAAGTGGTAATATAAACAAGAGACCTATCACCACAGCAAGGCAGATAACCCAGGAAAGGTCAATGGTAACAGACACCAACACAACCCAAAGCAGAAATTCAGAGACACTTAAAATCTCAACAATTAAACAGACTTAAAACTCACCCACCATGACTCAGGGAACTGAGTGAAGAGGGAGCTGAAAAAAAATGTAAGAACCATGGTAGGCAAGAATAGCCAGAGACATTGCCCCCCTCAGCAACAACACACAAAAGGGGGGAACTGGCTACCTCTAGAGCAATTAATAACCCCCTAGCCCATGGCCTGATCCAGTATGCCCACCAAGGAGGATCCCCAGTTGATTGGGGACAGGGAGGAAGGAAATGGGGTGTTGTGGTCAGCTTTCTAGTTGCTGCACAAAAAGAACCCAAGCAAAAGCAGCTTTTGTAGGAATGGGTTTATTAGGCTTACAGACTAGAAGGGTGACTCCATCCTGGCAGGGAAAACGATGGCATGAGCAGAGGAGTGGACATCACCTCTGCCACAGCACTGGAAATAGCGGCAGGAAGGTGTGCCAAACACTGGCAAGGGGAAGCTGGTTTATAGCCTCATAAGCCTGCCTCCAAAAACACAGCTCTAGCAAGGGTCTAATTCCCAAACTGCCATCAGCTGAGGATTGATTACCCAGAACACATTCATTTGTTTGTGGGGGACACCTGGATCAAACCGTGACATGGGGTACCATAATAAGATTTACTCATGCAATGAATCTAATTATGGATACTATAGATATTTTAAAAAATCAGGTGGGGGAGGCTGGAGAGATGGCTCAGAGGTTAAGTCCACTTCCTACCCAAGAAAGAGGGCCTGGAAGGGTCTGAAACCACCCAAGTTTGAATCTCTAGAACCCTCAACCAGCTGAGCAAGGCCACATGTGCCTATAACCAGAGTCCTATAGAAAGGAGTCAGTGCCAGAGAATCTGCCAGGCTCATGAGGAAGTTCAGACAAGGGCAGGAGGAAGTGCAGTGGAGTGGGACACCTGATGTTCTGTTCCTGCCACTGCAGGCAGGTGAGTGCCCCCTGTCACAGGTGAGAGCCTGGGATGCCACAAGGGCACATACACATGCACATCACACACACACACATTACACACAGGGAAGAAATAAAAATAAGGCTATAGCAATTGAGGCAACTACCCAGTGTTGACTTCTGACCTCCTCAAACACACCTGTGTGCACACCCAAATACACACATGTGCCCACATGCATTGAACACTCATGTGCATATGCACACACACCACATGCCAGCATGCCCATACTCACAGAGATTGGACTGCAGGGATGGATATTCAGTTAAGTCCTTGCCACACAAACACGAGGATCTGAGTTTTCATCCCCTGAATCCATGTAAAAGCCATACATGTTGGCATGTGCCTGTAATTCCAGTACCGGGTGATGAAGAGACAGCAGGATTCCTAGGGCTTGATGACTCCGTCATTTAGCTAAATTAAGGTAAGAGGGATTGAGAAATTCACCCAACATCAACCTCTGGCCTACACGTGCACACACACATGTGCACATACACATATGTGCCCACATGCATATGAACACACATACATGTGTGTGCACATACACAATGTACCGACATGCATATGAACACACACACACACACATGTACACACACACACAGTCACGGATAGGAATGGCCTCTAACAAGGAACCATGAAGGAGAACTTGACAATGACAACACACAATACCTGTCCTTCTACATGGTTATTATTTTTTTATATATTTTTATTTATTCATTTTTCAAGCAGAGAGAGAGAGAGAGAGAGAGAGAGAGAGAGAGAGAGAATGCACCAGGGCCATCACCTTGTGGGTCTAGCCCATGTGGGTACTGGGGAATCGAACCCAGGGCCTTAGGCACTGGAGGCAAGTGCCTCAACCGCTGAGCCATCTCTCCAGCCCCTCTACATGGTTATTAAAAGAGGAAGGCTGTAAGACATAGTGTTTGGCTGACTCGGATGGATGGAAGCTCACCCATGAGAAGAAGCGTGTGGCAGGAAGGAGCAGCTTAAAAAGAGTCTGGGTCACACTCTGGTGTGAAGTGTGCCCCCTTATCCACAGAGTCAGTCAGTGCATCAGAATGTCCTTCCATGCATTCCCATGTTGTGGGGGGGGGGGCTCCCTACACAGATGTGCTCATGGCTATAGTGAGGGACTCCCATTACTCTTCCCACTGAATGAACCAGAAAGCACTCCACCCCTGTCCTCAGAAAGAAGGAGGATTCACAAGGTCTCCAAACAGGGACTTAGGAGCAGGAGACACTGCAGGACGTGGAATCCTTAAGCACATGCGAAATCCAGCCACATC
>PVHP010024557.1:0-26286 GCA_004024765.1 Zapus hudsonius | reverse complement strand
TGCATTGTGAATGTTCTGTGCCATTATGGGTTTATTTTTGGTATTATGGCTTAGTTGAAAGCTGCGGGGACTTAAGAGTTGAGCTGAACATATTGTGTTTATATCTTGTATGATTATTAGTTTGTGGGGGCCAGGGGCGGACTGTCATGGTTTGATACAGGTGTCCCCCACAAACAATTGAATGTGTTCTGATAGATCCTCAACTGATGGCAGTTTGGGTTTTACAACCTCGATGAAGCTGTGTTGTTGGGGGTGGGCTTATGAGGGTTATAAGCCAGCTTCCCCTTGCCAGTATTTGGCACACCTTCCTGCCGCTGTTTGCAGTGCTGTGGCAGAGGTGATGTCCAGCCCTCTGCTCATGCCAATGTTTTCCCTGCCAGAATGGAGTCTCCCCTCGAGTCCGTAAGCCAAATAACCCATTCCTCTACAAGCCGCTTTTGCTTGGGTTCTCTCTGCGCAGCAACTAGAAAGCTGACTGCAACACTTATTAATTCCCCCTTACTCTTATTTGCTTTATAGTAAATTGAGGATACAAGCCTACATCTTTGTCTGTCTCTTTAAAGATTTTTTCCCAATTATTTACATCAACTGGCAACAAATCACTCAATTTTCATTTGTCTAGGAAAGCTTCATTTCTGTTTTACTTCTGATGGATAATTTTACAGTATATATATTTATGTTGATGACTATTTCTCTTTAATACCTTAAATAGTTTCATCTCACCTATTTTTTGCATGTTTCTGAAGTCGCATACAATTGCAATTTATATTTAAGTAGGAAAGGTACCCTTGCCACACCTTACACTAATTTCAGTTAATATCTTCTCTAGTTTTTAATTTTTTTAATTTTAGATATATGTCTTTCTAAGTACATGAAATGCATTCATAATTTTGTTTGGTTTTAGTATCTGAAATTTATTTTTTATTCATTCTTAGAATTTTCATTTCTCTGCTTACATTATCTTCTGTTTTTGCAGGGCATTCCAGTTTTTCCATGAGACCCCTTAATGAATTAATGATAGTTGTTTAGATTTTCATGTCACAATTATACAACTACTACTATATCAGACTTCAGTTGCCATGATTATTCATACTATTCCTCAACTAGAACTCTTCAAGACTAAGTGTTAGATGATCTGAATATCTATTGACTCATTCATCTATTGGTAGAGAGTTGTGCCATTTGAGGCCATAAACAAGGTAGAAATCAGACAGAAATCAGAGACATCTAGGGAAAATTCCTATGTCACAGAACCAAGAGATATATCACATGTATGTTAACTTAAACAGAACCTATAAGAGGAAACATCATCTCACTAAACTCAGAGATGGTTCATCAAAGTTGAAGGTTTTTTTTAATAAAGTACATTATAAAGTATATTTTTCAGGTAAAAATATCTGCAAAAATATCTTGGTATTATCTTAGCCTGGTTAAAATTCAGTTAAAGCTTTGAATCTTGCTTTTAAAAAACTCAATTTTTGCTTTTTAAAAATTATTATTAGTGTTAAGTAGAAACTTTGGATGCATCCTGTGTTGGTACCATCATTTTCCTCCTCTGTGCCCCCACTCCACTGAGAGCCCTCCTTACTAGGATTGCTGGTATTTACCATGGAGTTGTGTGTTATGAGTTGAAAGAGCAGCAGTCAGTCATGGGGCATGCTTCTGGATATTTCCCCCACCCTGTAGCTCTTATATTCTTTCTTCCCCCACTTCTGCAAAATTCCCTGAGCCTTGGAGGGTGTGTTTTAGGTATACTTTAGTGTTAAGCTCTCTCAAGCTTCTGGATTTCTACTTTGGTGCATTTTGAGTATCGTCAGTGTCTGTCTCCATCACCCTGGGGCAGGTTGTCAGGTGGAAAGAGGACTGTTCTTCATTTCACCAATTCTGCTGGGCCCTAGCTAACGTGAAAGGGTGGTTCATCTCCTGCCAGGCAGTCAACTATCTATTCTTGTTTATAGATTTTGGTTGTCTTTGGTTCTCACTGCTTTCAGAAAAGGAAAAACAAAATTTCCGATGGAGAGTGAGAACAGCATAGATTAAAGGGGGTAAGCTTTGTTAATTTAGAAAGATTTTTATGGGTGTAACCTCACTTTTGGCAAAAGACTAGTGGGAGTGTCTCTTTGGAGTCCATAATCTTGGTCTCCACAGGATTCTGACTTGGTTCCCAGTTCCAGCTATGAGTTCCTTTCCACTGAGCAGACCTTTTAGCCATTTGGAGAGCCTTTTTTTACCCACATGCTGTGTGCCACTATTGCACAGATGTTTGCAACTTGTCGGGCTGGTTACTTTCATATATCAGTGTGCCCTGTTTGTTCACAATGTTGTTGGCCATTTCCCTTCAGCATCACATGTAGTGTTTTTCAGAACTATATGGGCTAACCTTCTGGAAACTGGCTTCCTTCCAGATTCATGACATCCCTTGATATTCTTTGCAGGCTGCTTGTGGTGTCTTCAGCAATTGGGTCCTACCTTTTACTTCAGGGGAGTAATCAAGTGCTTTGACAGAGTCCTGACTTGCTTTGGGAACTTGGTAGGTCTCTTCAATCAATAGATCAATGTGGGTTGTGACCAATTTCAGATACTGTGAGTTATGAGCCAGAGCCAAATGTTTTAGGTGTAGGTTTCATCTCATTCTCTCCAGGATCCTTCTTTTATTAATACCTTAATTTAATTTAATTTTAATTAATTTAAAAATTAATACTTTTATTATGAAAAAATATATACTTTGCATGCACAAATCTTGTGATGGTGCCCCATTTCCCTCCTCTCTGTCTCCTACCCAATGGGGTCCCTCCTCAGTGTGTAAACTGGAACTGTCCATAGGTTAGGGGGTTATGAACTGCACCAGTGGTAGCCAGATATTTTTTTCTTCCTCCTTTGTGTGTTGCTGCTGAGGATGGCAATGTCTCAGGATATTCCCCCCACCAATGGCTCTTACATTCTTTCTGTACCCTCTTCTGCCCAGTTCCCTGAGTTATGGTGGGTGGGTTCTAAGTCTGCTTTATTGTTGAGATCTTAAGTGTCTTTGGACTTCAGCTTTGGGTTGTGTTGGGTATCATTGGTGTCTGTCTCCATTGACATTTCATGGGTTATTTGACTTCCTGTGGTGATTGGTCTCCTGTTTATCTCATCAACTTCTCATAGTTTTCATTTAGGGGTAGTTCAATTTCTGCCAGAATGTCATCCATCATCCCATGTCTTGGTGCAATTGAGTTGTCGCCAAGCTCACTCACTGCTTTCTTAAAAATACACTCACTCAGAGAATGAGATCAATATAGGTTAAATGAGACAAACCTTTCTATTTTGGCAAGATTCTAGTGGTTGTAGCCCAGGTTCTTGGTCCCCATAGATTTGACCATGGATCCCAGTTCCAGTTAAGGCTTGCTTGTCACTAAGTAGATCTCTTAGCCAATCAGTAAGTTGTTGATTACCCTCCTAGGTTTAGCACCACTATTGCACAGGTGAACACTCCTTGTCTTGCTGGTCTCTTCCATATAGCAGTGCATTTAGCATTCTCATGAAACCTGTCTGTATTGTATATCAGTGGTCTTTGCTTCCTCTGAATATCATTGACCAATTTCCCCTGGTGCTCATGTAACACCTGCCAGAAATACACATGCTACCATCTGGGAGCTGGTTACCATTTTGAACTAGCAAGATCTCTTGGTGTTATTTGATGGCACTCTGTGGTTTCTTCAGCAATAGGGTCTTACTTTAGTCCTGAGGCAAGTATTCAATAGCTTTGACAGAATTCTGTCACATTTTGGGGACCTCTTGGGTCTCTTTGATCAAGAGCTCAGTGTGGGAAAGAACCAGTAACTGGAACAGGGATTTGCAGGCCTGAGCAATTTTTCTTGGGGTTAGGCTTTCTCCCGTTCTATTCATGGCCCTTCTTACCAGGTGCAGCTTCCTCAGGAGCTTAGTGTATGAAAGTTTGGATTTTATGCCATTGATTCATTATTAGTTTATTTTATTGTATGACCACCCCAACCTCTTCCCATCCATTTCTTTCCATGCCCTTTTATCGTCTCTCAAATCACTGACAGGTTTTCTTAATACTCATGCTTAACCTTGTTAGGAACCACATATGAGGGAGGGTATGTGGTGCTTGACTGTGATCTTGTATGCGGTTGCTAAGAATGATCTGCTCCAAGTCCATCCACTTTTCTTTTAATTTTACTATGTCATTTTTTCCTTTCAGCTCTATAGAATTCCATAGTGCATATGTATCACAACTTTGATATCCATTCATCCAGTGATGAGCATTTGATTTGATTCCAAATCTTAGCTATTATGAATTGAGCCACTGTAAACATGGTTGAGAAAATATGTCTGTGCTTTGGCAGGGAATCTTGGGGGTTGATTCCCAGTAGTGGCATAGCTGGGTCCTCTAGTAGCTTTATATCCATCCTGTTCAGGAGCCTCCCCATTGCTTTCCATAGTGGTTATATTCCCACCAACAGTGAAAGAAGTTTCTTTCCCTCCCACCCCCTTATCCTCACCAGCATCTATTGTTGTTGCATTTTATAATGATTGCCATTCTGACTGGAGTGAGGTGGAACCTCATTGTTGTTTTGATTTGCATTTCCCTAATGATTAGTAATATTAAACATTTTCTTAAATGAGAGTAGGCTGTTTGTTTTCCTCTTCTAAGAATTCCCAGTTAAGAGCCCCATTTAGAGAGGACAGCTTGATTTTATTATTATTATTTTTTTTTAGTTCTTTGTAGGTTTTAGATATTATGCCTCTGTCCATGGAATAGCTGGCATAGTTTGTCTCCCATTCTGATGGTGGTCTATTGGCTCTGAGTATGGTGTATTTGTCTGTAAAGAAGCTTTTAAACTTGATGAGATCCCATTGGTTGAGAGATTGTTGCACTTCCTGGGCTGCTGGAGGAGTGTTTAGGAAGTTTTTGTCTACTCCTATCTCATGTAGAGTTCCTCTTATTTTTCCTTATAGGGTATTCTTCTGAATACCCTATATTGAGGTCTTTTACCCATTTATAGTTGAATTTCTGCATGGTGAGAGGAGTAGATGTAGTTTAATTTTTTTTAACCTATGCTTAGCCAATTTGTCCAGCACCATTTGTTGAAGATACTACGTTTTTGCCAGTTGGCTTTGTTGGCACCTTTGTCAAATATGAAGTAACTATAGTTGCTTGAGCTTAGGGCAGTGTCTTCAATTCTGTTTCATTGGTCTCTCTGTCTTTTTTTTTTCCAGTACCATGCTGGTGTTGTTAATATGGCTTTGTAGTATATCTTTAGATTGGGTATGGTGATACCTCCTGAGGAGCTTCTGTTTACTCAGGACAGTTTTGGATATCCCAGGTATTTTTCCCTTCCAAATAAATTTGGAGATTATCTTTTTCTATGGCTGCAATGAATGAAGCTGGTGATTTTAATGTAATTTCATTGAATCTGTATATTGCTTTTGGAAGTATTGCTATTTTCATGATATTAATTCTACCAGCCCAGGAACATGGAGGTCTTTTCATTTTTTTGTCCCATTTCCTCAATTTCCTTCTTGAACATTTTTATTTTTTCATTATATAAATCTTTCACATTTTTGGTTAGTGTTATTGCAAGGTATTTGATTTTTTTAGGCTACTAAACATGGGACTGTTACACTGATTTCTTTTTCTATATGCCTGTCATTTGCATAAATTAACGATACTGATTTTTGATTGCTAATTTTGCATCCTACCACTTTGCTGAAGGAATTTATCAGCGTCAGTAATTTAATGGTATTATTCTTTGTGTCTGTTATGTTAGGATAATGTCAATAGCAAAAAGGGATAGTTTCACCTCTTCATTTCCAATTTGTATCCTTTTTATATCTTTTTCCTGTCTTATGCTTGGGCTAGGATTTCAAGAACTATGTTGAAGAGAAATGATGAAAGTGGGCATCCCTGTCTTGTTCCTGATTTTATTGGGAACTTATTAAGTCTTTCCCCATTGAGTATGATTTGGGCTTTAGAAGTTTTTATATGGTCTTTATTATGTTTTGGTATGCCAATTCTTTCCAGTGTTTGATCATGAATTGATGTTGAATTTTGTCAAATTCTCTCTTTGCATCACTTGAGATGACCATGTAGTTCTTGTGTATGAATTTATTAATGTGGTGGATTATGTTAATTGATTTTCTTATGTTGAAACAACCCTGCATCCCTGGGATAAAGCCTACCTGTTCAAGGTGGATAATACTTTTGATGTGTTGTTAGATTTAGTTTACAAGGATTTTGTTTAGAATTTTTGCATCTAAGTTTATCGGCAATATAGGTCTATAGTTTCCCTTTCTTGTTTTATCTGTCTGGTTTAGGTGTAAGGGTAATAGTAGCTTCATAGATGGAGTTTGGAAACATTCCCCAATGGGAGGCCAAGGTACAGCTCCCTATCCTGGCTTCATCTGGTTTGGGGGCTTGATGGGTGGAGTCCCAGGTGTGCAGGCTAGTCAGAAGCAAACACAGAGCTTGTTAACCTGGCATGTTATACTTAAATAAAGAACCTAGGCCATATGGATGAATACATTTTGAGCTAGGTGAGCTTATATCCTAAGACAAAGCTGGGGTCACTAGAAAGCTCTGGAAAGCCTACACAGTGAGACTAAATGTATTCTGGGTGAACACAGCTGCAGTGATGGAGACTCAGAACTTACTACTGTGGAACAGACCGTGAGAGTGAAGCTAATAACCTAAAAAAAGATCAAGAAACCCCCCGCTAAGGCATATTGATACCTACCCTGCTGATAAAGTAGACCTTATTGTACATGAGTAGCTAATATGTTTGCACTCTTTGTGCTTTGATTAATTTAAATATCTACAGCACCAACTCAAGGGGAAGTGCTGGTATTGACATTATGAAGTTTAATATGAAGTTCTAGGTGTAGTTTCTGACTGGATCAGAGAGGCTTTTGATCAAAGAAAGAGAGAACCTAAGGTGATTAAAATATGTTTGGAAATTCCATCCTTGCCATGGAGTAGAAGTTTTATTCCACAGGCAGGTTAAGGAATGCAGAATGTTGGGCACAGACAGTGCCACTCAAGAGGCCCATGCCCCATGTTCCAGTCAGAGAAGTTTCTCTTTGTGGATAATGTTCCTTTTCTTCTTTCAGTTAGTTCTTCTAATGAACAGACATTGCCTTATCCATATATTTGTCATGGTATTAATCAGTTTCTCATCAAGTGTTGCCAGCAATCTGAAAAAGTATCCTGTAATAAAAAGTTCCTGTAACTACCTCTGAGGCTTCCTGCTGTCCACAGTAACTCTAGTTGCCTCTCCATCTCTCACAGTCCAAAGAGGTACTATCTATGCCAGATGATCTGGACGATGGACTGGTCCCTTGCATCTCTACTACGAGTTGAAGCTGGAATCCAGGGATGACATAGATGTTGACTGTGATGGTGTGCCATGCCCTCCATCATCGTTGCTTTTTATCCTTCAATATCTCTTTTATTATTATTATTATCATTGTTGTTATTTAGAAAGTTTGTATGGACAATTCATGTGCTGGCACAACCAGTTTCCTCCTCCCTGCCTCCATTCCACTGAGGGCTTCTAAGGTAGAATTGCTATTATGCACCATGAGGTTGAGGGCTAGGAATTGAACTAGCACTAGATGCTAAACCTTAAAGAGATAGAGCCTTGCTGGATGAGATGAGGATGGGTGATGAGGTTTTATAGCTTAGCCTAACTTCATGCCCTGTCTGCTTCCTCAGTGAACACACACACAGCTTGTTACGAGATGCCTCACACTCCTGTGGCTATATTTGTTTCCTTATGATGGACTTTATTCCCTCAAACATTGTGTCAAAATAAACTGCTCCTGCCTTAAGTTACTGTTTGCCAGATATTTAATCACAGCAATGAGAAAAATAACTAATACACCAACACAATTATTTTGGAATTTCTCTCAGCAACTTCATGACTACCTTCCACTTTGATACTAAGGAAGATATCACTTAGATCGCTTTCCATGATTAATACTGTTTCAACGAAATTATAAAGCAGAAAGCTTGTCATAGGAGGTATTGAATTTGATGGATCTGCTTTAAATTATGTTCATTAAAAACACATAAAATACTATTATTCTCTGTCTCCCTGCCACAGGCTAATTCTTTTCATAAGGATATGGGTGTGAGTTGTGTAAGATCTGAAGGGAGAGGTTGATGGTTTATAAGTTTCACTCAAAAATGAGAACATTGGATGTCTCCTAGACAATACAATTTAAACTTTCAAAATAATCAAAAAGCGGATAGGGGAGGGAGACAGGGAGGAGAAATTTTCAAATGTATTTTGACTGTGTATTTCAGATTTCTGTTTATATGTATATGCGGTTTGATATTTACAAAGTGGCTGAATTAGTCATAATGAAATGGGA
The DNA here is from genome assembly GCA_004024765.1 of Zapus hudsonius. NCBI lineage: Eukaryota > Metazoa > Chordata > Mammalia > Rodentia > Dipodidae > Zapus > Zapus hudsonius. Next base: position 17,910 of record PVHP010024557.1, on the reverse strand, counting down.
GTCACAAAAATTAAGGTATTAAAACAAATATTTTACATATATGTGTACACACTCAAGCAATGTTTACTTGCTGACATGAATATATTATTAAATGTCTATCTCAGGGTAGGAGAGATGACTCAGTGGTTAAGGTGCCTGCCTGCAAAGATTGATGACCTTGGGTTTGATTCTCCAGTATCCACATAAAGCCAGAAGCAGTGGCCAGATACATCTGGAGTACATTTACAGCCGCTGGAGGCACTGACATGCCTATTCTCTCTCTCTTCTCTCCCTTTCTCTCTCTCATACTTTCTTTCTCTTTCTGTCTCTTTTTTCTCTCTCTCTGCTTTCAAATAAATAAATAAAATATTTAAAAAATAAAAAGTTTGTTAGACCAGCATTAAAAAATTTTCTAAAGTATTTACTGATTAATTTGGAATCATAGAGAAGAGAATAAAATATTTTATTATTTTAAAAAGAACTAAAAGGGGCATAGGGAAAGGGTTTAGTGGATAATATGGCTGCTGAGAAAGTTTGAAGGTTGGATCAAGCTATCGGATCGGATCCTGAGCATCCACATAAATGCCATGTGGGCATGGTAGCCCCACTTTCGTTCCAGTACTCACAAGACAGAGAACAGGAATCCCTAGCAGGATAAACTGGTACGCTAAACTAGCCAAACAATCAAGCTCAAGGTTCCAATGAGAGACCTTGATTGGGGGAATACAGTGTAGAGAGGTTCAATAAGACACTCATCATCAACCTTTGACCTCCACATTCATGTACGTGCACCCACAGGCATGCATACAGGCATGGACACACCAGGCACACATACACATGAAAAAGTATATAAATATTGTAGTAATAAGTACTAAGGAACTTATTAGTAGTGACACATGAATTCTGACAACTCCCGAAGTTATATTATAAATGTAAGATTTCTTAGAATAGTCAATGACTTTGTATCTCAATTCAAAATGTATTTTGTAGGAGTAAATGAAGAAATATTTAATAATGGGTAATTTTAATTTTAATATGTATTTATTTTGAAAAGGAAAACCACTTTATTCCAGGTAATTTTATGTTTTATCCAGTGTCATGCATTTTAAAATATATTAAGTAAAATTTCTAAAGAAACAATATATTCTTTTCATATGACTTCTTAATGAAAAATATCAGATCACATGCCTATGTATAAAAGGAAGAACATTTTTAATAAAACTCATCTCCAGGTTAATTTCTAATCAACCTTTATCACCTGTTATTCACCCTATTAAAAATGGAAATGGCAAGCTGACAGGCATGTCAAGATGGATCTCTCAAAAAGTATGTGTCAAGGTGAAGCAGAAATATCATGAAAATGCTAAGTTACAAAAAAGTGCAACTGATCAGGGATGGGGGGGGAAGTGGGGAATTCGGGATAACAACGCATGGTTTGCCCACTAAATAATGTAACTCATTATGGATAATAAATATTAAAAAAAGTGCATCTTTATGTGGAGATTTTTAGGTAATAAAGATAATGAACATTTCCCTGAGAATTTGAACAGTCATCCAGTGATGAGCTGTGATTGTCTTTTCTCTGCCCAGCACTCTGAACGCTACAGTGGGGGACACAATGCCAATAAATTAAATGGGGGAGGTTATAAAAACCTTGAAAACAGTAAAAAACTGTAAATAAATAATAATCTCATATCATTAAAATATTTACATTTTTTTGTATTTCATTATTTCTATTTTACACAAACATGCTGTTTGTTGTTTCATGGGTGTCATTACATACTTTAAGACTATAGAATGTGTCTTTTCCTCAAACTAAAAAGTAAAACATTACCATTCACTTGGAGATATTAAATCAATACTATCAGCAACTATTTAGAATGATGTAATTATAGTCAAATTTAAAGTATATTTAAGGCATATGAGGGGTAGGGTAGGAGTAAAAAGAGATTGCTAATTTCTAGGGGAGGGAAAGAATAATAAATTAAGGGACATATGCTCTGACATAAAAAGCTAATCATTTTTAAATCATTTTTTCTTTCATATACTATTTTACTTAATAAAAGCCTCCTAAATCCTTACTGACTAAAATGTCCCACATGATACAAGGTCAGTAATTACTGTGCCAAGGTACAAACATGGGTACATTATGATCAAAGTCATATTAGGAAGTGTAAAAGAGAAATGATAGTTATGTTAGTGAAAAATGTTTATCTATTTTAGTTCAGAGATCCTAATAATTTTCTTTAAAATAATAATTTTAAAGGCATTTTAGTATACATCAAACAAGGCATTATTAATCAAGAAACCTTAAAAAATCATATGTGAGTTAAGAATAGTAAATAAAAATTGATATAATTTGATAACTTTAGGTTCAATCAATATAATCAGTAAATCTTAGATCTTTAAAAATAGGTTTACTATATTTAAAATAAAAATAAAAAAAATAGGCAGGGCTGGTGAAACACACCTTTAACCCCAGCATTTAGGAGGCAGAAGTAGGAGGAACCATATGAGTTTGAGACCTGCCTGATATTGCATACTGAATTCCAGGTCAGCCTGGCCTAGAACAAGACCCTACCTCAAAATAACAAAAAAAAATGAAACATATCAAATTATAAATAAATAAATAATTGCTTCAACTTTTCAAAAATTTCAAAGCAAACCTGAGATCTCAAAAGTCACACAGAATCCTTGAAGCATTCCTTTCTCTGGTAAACTATATTTTTCATATCTTTCTTCTTTCTATTTTCTCTTTTTCTTTGTAGGTCTGAGTAAGAGCCACTAAAAGAATACACACCTTGGGCTCAATGCTTTTCTGCCTTGAAATTTCCTCCACCAAACACAGTAACCCAAAACTTTTAAGTTCAATTTTGCTAAAGTTGTCAGGGCATAGGCAGAATGCAGCCAGTCTCTCTACTAGACTGTTACATGATCTAACTCTAGCCAGGTCCAAGTACAGTCCTTGTTCCCTTCTGAATCTTCATAAGCTAAATCCATATAGCACAGTAAGGGTTCCATATTCCAGTTTCAAGTTCTTTCACATTATTCTCACAAACTAGTAACAAATTCCAAACATCACATTGTCAGATTTATTTCCACTACACACCACTTCTTGGTGCCAATTTTCCCTATCCAGTGCTTTCTTCTTGCTGGGACAAAATATCTGACCAGAAGCAGTTTATGGAATGAAAATGGTTTAATATGAATTAGAGCCATACAGTAGAGTCTATCATGGCAGAGAAAGGATGGCAGGAACAGGATACTGGTGTTACATTGTCACATCAGCAGGGAGGACACAGAGTGAAAATACCAAGCAAAACAAAGCTGTAAAACCCCAAGGCTCATCCTCAGTGAGACAATATTATAAGCAAGATCCCACCTCCCAAAAGTTCCACCATTGTCTTGAACTGTGCCTCAAACGTATGAGTCTATGGGGTACATTTTACATTGAAACAATCACATTTACTATTGATTTATAAGAATAAATATAATTGTGAAATTATGAAAAGGGGAAAATTAATGTGATCATTTTTCTGTCAACTCAAATTATAAAAGTTATGGCAGGAATGTACAATGAGTGCTTAGTTTCTATAAAAAAGGTCTCTAATTAAAGGTTGGTAACATCTCTGTCTTTAAGAATCCACTGTGGGTCTTAGAAACAATCTCATGAAGATAAAAAAGAATAACTACAGATACAAAAGTATTGAATCACTAGAAATGATCACTCTGGGAAATTAATTTAATAAATTATAATTAAGATTTTTAGATGCAAATTTGAACATCAATGTTAATATGAATCCATTTAGAAAGCAATGTGAATTTCAGCATTTAAAAAGAAAATATTATGTCCTTATAAAAATGAATTTAATCATGTACAATCTTTATTAGAGTTTTGCTTCATAAAGAAATTATAAGGAAAATGTTACCTTTGATTGAGAAACTCATGTGAATAAATGGGCAGGTAAAATTAAAAATCAAATTCTGAACATAGAATTGTTATCAAAGAGGTATTCACATTATCTATTATTATAAGGATGTTCACATTATCTCGGGTTTTAGGAGTTTAAAATGACATCTTTTGATGATGACATATATTCAAATAATATTTTCTATACCAGTTTCTTTTTTGCTTCCAGAAGTACTTAAAGAAGGAAGTTTTTATATTTAGTTTACAGTTTCAAGAGGCAGACCTCCATGGTGGGGAATGTATGACAGCAACAGGAAACAGGAAACATATTGTTGTACCTACAGGGAGGAAGCAGAGAGCCCAGAGATAGTCCCACTCAGCTTGCTGTTTTCTGTATAGTTCAGTACTCCTTCCTAGGAAAGTGGTACCCCCCTCAGTTAAGGTAGGTCTTTCTAACTTAGTTACCCTAAATAAGTAATCCCACACAGGCATGCATAGAGAATAATTTTATCTAGATAACCCTTCAGAGGTGATTCTAGTTTCTGTCAAATTGGCAATCAATATAAACCATCACACCTGCTTCAATATATTAGGGCTTTCTGGCTTGGGGATAGAACATAGAGGTCATATGTGGATGCTAAGTACCACTGTACCAATGAGCAACACCTCAGGCCTATATTGGGATTTCCTATCTAAATGTTAAAATGCACATGCAATGCTATGATAGGTTTTATGAAAACATTCCCAGTGTTTTAATGTGTTAGTTACCTTAAACTCTAGGAAGTAAAATTCATTACTCCTATCAATAGGTTGAATAGAATCTTTTGAAAATTATATTCTGGACATTTATCTTGCTTTAAGATTCTTACAGAATAATAAATACCGAGCCTCTAGACAGACATTAAATGTTAGTTTATTTCAGTCATCATATACCATTATTTTCTGGTTGTTACAGCTGCTTGTCAAAACAACCTTAGAAAGCAAACAAAACTAGGTCACTATTTTTTCCATTGAACCTCATTCAACCTGAAGTTTAATTGTGTTACCATGTGGGCTTGTAATGTGGATGAATAGTTTTATTATACTTCTGTGATTAGTGTCTGGGTTTTTTTTTTATTTATTTTTAGCTCCTTTCTGACCTTGAGGTTAAAAAAAAATCCCCCCCCCAAAAAAAAAACAAAAAAAAAACACGGAAGATGTATTCCTTCAATTTAATACCAGTTTGAGGTGTTTCTCCTGCATCGTCAGATCAATGAAAAGTAAATAGCCTACACTTCTTGTTTCGCAGTGCAGTATTGATCTTTCTTCAGCTTTTGCTTCCCTTTTTCCCTGCGTCCTGTGTCTTTCAACCCCTGGGACTGAAGTGATTGCCATAGATTGGACAAGCTAACCAGCGCATGATGAGGAGCTGGTGTTTAGTGGCATTGCTCCTACACAGGCTTGGTATATATAAAGCCCGCTTCAGCATTGAGAGAAAGGTGCCATTTTGTGTCGATGGCACAGGCCACTAAGAGAAGGCACTAGAAGGGAAAAGAAAAACCACAAGGAAGATCTTAGTTACTATTTCAAATCTTGAAGATAGAGCTAATTTTGGTAGGGAAGCTCCTTTGCAAGGTAAAAGACCAGTAGCCTGTGGGAAAATGCAACACGTTTTTAGCGTTGGCAAAAGACTGGATGTTGACAGCCTGTGGGTAAGTCTCCACTATTCTTTATCTATGCTGTCTTAAAAACATTTTTATGCTTTTTGGTTTGTATTTTTTTTATAGAAGACTAAATGTTAATCTGGGACTTTGTAAAATAGGTGTCACAATTTGGATTCAATGTCTAACACAAATATTCCTTTGTGTTACATATTTTACCTCACAAGAAACATTTGGAGATTTACCTGCTGACTTAACAATGTACCTGTTTGTGGCTTTTCTTTGAGGTGAAACTGAATGTCTTGTCTTTTTTTTTTAAATACAAGCTAATCTGTTATAAAAATACGAGGTAATATAAAGAAGCAGGATAACTGTAAAGACAAGAAATTGTTGGTTTTCTCTCTGCCTGTCTTTAACATTTTCATTTTTAAAATAAAGAATTCATCCAAATTTTAGTTTAGAGGCCCTCAGTACCTGTAGGTTTCTCTGGAATTGAAACATGGGTAAATGAATAATTGATATTTTATCACATGCTTTTGTGTTTTTACAGAAGGGAATGTTACACTGGGGATCTCTTGAGTTTTTGACTTCGATGTAGGATGGTGGGTAGACATGCTTGGCTTTTACTTAGAGGGTTTATTAGCCAGAGTGCCACTGGTTCCCAGCTTAGCAAACTAATGTATCAGCAAATGAGTTATCTTATTTATTGTTTTCTAAATTTAGTTTAAGTCAGGTTCTCATTCTGGACTCTATAGATAAAAGGAGGGTCACATGGCAGAGGAACTAAACAAAGCTTGATGGATGCTTCCTAAGGTAAAACTCTATTAAACTCCTAAGTGTTAAATTGGGATGAAGACTTGTGTAGAGTGTTTGGCTTATTATTAATTTTTAAGGAAAATATTAACCAAGTAAAGGTCCCTGATATGATTATATAAACCACTGTACTGTGATTCATAAACACAAACACCATAGCTACCTCTGCGATGTGACTCATTGACATATTATTGTCAGCATTTCACTTTTACATAAGGCTTTTGTCGTCTGAGTAAAATACTGTGTACATGGAGCAAATTAAGCATGGTGTTGGAGGTTTTGTTGCCTTTCAGTTTTATAACATTCTATCCTTTTTGGAGTTGGAGGATTGTTCTAACCCAAGCTATTATGTAATCCTTAGGGTAAGCCTAGTGCTGATTTGAAAGCTATTAATTTTCTATTACAGTGTGCTAAAGATGTTCTATAGTGTGGCACTCACCTGCATTATTGAGTCAATGACCAATTGCAGAGTTGCTCTGTGGTAGTTTGAGCTTAGCTCAACCCTCTGGGATCTCATTTATTATTTGCAGATATTGATTTTGGGAAAAGAAAAGCTAAGATGTGTGAATATAATGCCAACTTAGAGATGGCCTAGAGCTATTAACTCCTAGTGGTCTGCATATTGTACCTGTTAACATTTGAAACTCATATTTTGTGATTTCAAGCAGTGATATACGGTGTTATCAAGATTATTTATTAATATCTATACAATATGTATAAATAATGAATCCTTAAATTATCTCACTATATGTTCTTTGAATCTAACCTTCGATGTAGTCACATATTTATACTTATTCAAGTTCTTACAAATAGAAATAAATTAAAAATTACTTATATTAATAAAAATATGTCAAAAGAATACCCTGAGTATGTGGGCATATGATCTGTTATTCTGTGTTTGCATGCATATGTACATATATGTGTGTGTGTTTGTGTGTGTGTTTGTGTGTGTGTGAGTATTTAGGGAAGATCAACAGTGACAGCTTTTACTTTTCTTAAGAAAACATTCAAGAATGCAAATAATTTCCTCATTAGCCTCAGAACTGTCAAAACAAAGAGATATAACATTTTTAAAGAAGAAATTCACTTGGAGGGATAAAATTCATATAAGCCTAGGAAGCCTTGGCTTATATGGCATTCTAGGGTGAATATTCTGTTCATTGGGAGTTCCTGAATGCCTGTTATAGCATTGTTTCTCTCCCAATTTGTCCAGGTCACAAAGACTCACTCTTGTGAGTTCAAAGTAGTCATCTTGCTCTATTGTTTATAGAGAAGGCTTAATTATAGACATTTCCTCAGGTTCTGACTTTTCTCACTCTGATGCTGTCATTATTTTTATAGACAACATTTCTAGGTAGATGAGTTTATTAGATATATTTAATGAATTATTTGGTTTTTTTATTTAAGGTAAATGACAGTTTTTAAGAAAAAATATATTATTTTCACTATCACTTTTAATAGAGAAGCAAAAAAGTAACACTTCTATTTTAAAATATTGAAATCAACTAGTTTAACAAATAATGGTAGCATAGCTTTTCAGCAAGATGGAGACAAAAATACCACCATCATAGAGAATAAAAGAGGATTAGCTTGTCAATAATCCACGTATAGGAACAAATCCTATGAAAATAATTGGTGAATCCATAACATGAAAGAGAAAATTCAAGAAAAACACATATCTTGTAATTTTATGTTGAAAATGCATATTTGATCACATGCTGAGGATTTCTAGCAAGACTTCTCAACACCATTGCACATTTTTTTAACATCCGATATGTCATAAAACCTAAAGAGAATGAGATGACAAGGTACATTTATGTTCCACACAAGCAATCAGGTTAGAGAAGAAGAGACATAAAGCCAATATCTATACGCACTCTAAAAATACCCATTCATTATAGACTCCAGTCAAATAGTAAAGGGAATGATTTGCTTGTTTCATATGTGTACTATTATTAAAGTTTAAATCTAATGTTTCAATTTTCAGTTCAATTTTATGCAGCAAAAGGAATGTGCATTATCTTTTTTGATTTTGTTATTGCCCTTATAATATTTTTGTACATATGGCCTGGATTGCTTGCCATTTGTTATTATAAGTATTAAATAGGTTAATGGTAGTGCATATAGTGTATATAAAAGAGACTTTCAGATTTTAATGGCATAAAATTAGGATTAAATCACCAAATACCTAGCAGTAAAGTTAAATACTAAACACAAACATGTTTACACTAGGTTTACAGCTCAATATCCAAGGCAAGCACCTAGGAAGCAACTCTGTGAACATTTTAAGTAGGACATGAGCTTCAAGTTGGAGCTGAAACACTCAACATTAAATGTTTCTGATTTATAAAATCACAAAAGTGCATTGTGATGGTTAAATTGTCAACAATTGTTTTAGATCTAGAATCATCTAAATAAATCTATGACTTCCAAATGCCAACAGGGAGCTGCAGGATTTGGAGTTTTGCTCTGATAACAAATATTAAGAAATAGAGTCAAAAATCATCCTTAAACACACAATTAGTGCTTGTGAGAGGCAAAATTTAATAGAAAATGTATGTGAGCACAGACCCTTTACACAGTTGCCTTCCCTGCTATACTGTCATGTTTAAAATTTCTTATAACCTTGGCTTTTACAGTATCTACTTATCTCAATAATCATTTACACAACTTGTTACTTACTAACTATTCTATACTTACACAAGGTGAGTTACTTAATCTCTGTGAGCACCTAGTTATTCAGTAAGAATGTCCACTTCATTGCTTGAAGATAGGATCTCTCAATCCAATGTCATCATTCATTATAGGTATAATTAATGCACCTGTTAAATTTCATGAATTGATACCCAGGTCTAAAATCTCCTAACAGGTAGATATCAGCATATTAGATCATATTTATCAAACAATGTATCATAGAATTTCCTATAACATTCCTCTAATATGTCTTTAAGGATAAATCACTGCTGTCCTTTGCTACATTATTGTGACAGCTTACTAACACATCTCACAGTCTAACATTGCAGAGTTTAGGAAACAACTATCCAGGGAAGTATTGCTTGACCTTTTATAGACTTGTTTTGGCTCTTGGTATTTTGTGATGGAGTCTTTCTATGTAGCCCAAGCCTGCCTAGAGCATGCAGTATAGCTCACACTGACCTTGACTTCATAAAGTTCCTCCTGCCTCAGCCTCTTAGGTTGTAGAAGTATCAATATACACACCACAGGAGGTTTTCCCTTTTTGTTCTAAATCGTTTCTCTCTATTCAAAGCTATATAGTTAATTACAGCAATTGAATGAAAAGATATAATGTATCTAAATATTTTTTTGCCTTGTTTAAAACTTTTTTTTCTTTATTGTTCATAATGATTTACATTGTTTAGTGGGCCAACCATGAGTTGTTATCCCCAATTCCCCACTCCTAAAGCACAAATTTATTTTATATATTTTTTAACAAAATATTTTGATCCAAAGATTCATAATTGCACTCAGTACATGATCGAGCTACACAATTACTATACTCAGTGTCTTAAGGTGGTTAGCATAGCCTGGTGTTTAAAGATTTTAGCTCTTATTTCAAAGTATAATGTTTCTGCACATTTTCAACATTTTAAATGCCAAGTGCATCTGTAACAAGTCATGATACAATGTCTCAGAAGACAGATGAAGCTGCCACGGTTTTCTACGAAGGTGCATTAATGCTTTTGAAGACTGACATCCATGAGGACGAAAGTGCTTCAGTGACAGAGAGTAGCTACAACTCAGGAGGGACAGTCCACAGTGCTTCTCCTGCTCTGTTACACTAATACATAACAAAAGATTTGATGATTTCCTTGTACCTTTGATGGCTTATCTCTTTGCTAAAAGTCCTTTCAATGATAGTAGAATTTGGTTATCAAAATTTAGTTAAGTCTGGAGAGATGGCTTAGTGGTTAAGGGATTGCCTACAAAGCAGAAGGACTCAAGTTCAATTCCCCAGTGCCCACTTAAAACCAGATGCACAAGGTGACACATGCATCTGGAGTTCCTTTGCAGTGGCTGGAAGCCTCTCTCTCTTGCGCTCTCTCTCTCAAGTAAATAAAATATAAAAATTTAGTTGACTTAAAACTGAAAATTTATCAGCCCACTATCTGAAAACTTTTATACCATCATTTTCCGAAAGAAATAAGGAATGAAATGGTGAAACCTAATCATTAGGAAGCAAGGACAAGGTATTATTCTTATAGCAGTTCTTCTCTGGAAGTAGCTGTGTGAAGTTTCAGGGTTCAGTCTGCAGAGCAAGACCTGTAATTCTATATGTGTCTTATCCCTTACTAGGAAACTGAGCAAGTACGTGCCCTCACACACTTTACTTACCCATTGGTAAGATGGATATAATAAAAAGATCCATTTAGATGGTGGATAAGTTTATAGACTACATGAGATTGCATGTTTACACTGTTAAATGCTGAATGTTCTGTCTTCCACATGGTAAATCTTAAATTATTTTACTTTAATAATCCTCATATTAGTGGTGCAGATATTAGTATTCCTGATTATTCCATGCTGACTGGCTTTAGGAAGACTATTTGACGCTGGTTATTATTGGTAACATTCCAGTTTTTAACATACACTTGCCTGACCCCCACCCCGAAACAACACACTAGGGCCAGCAGAACCGGGCTGACTCCTAGGCTGTCCATGGTCCCCTGCCCCAAGGACTGATCCAGAAGGCCCACGGAGGAGGATATCCAGCTGATTGGGGATAGGGAAGAGGAGCATTGGGGAACTGGGGATAACAACTCATTGTTTGTCCATTAAATAATGTAACTCATTATGGGCAATAAAAATTTTTAAAAATGCAGTGTGAAGATGTTTCAAAATAAATGTTTACTCCTGCTTTGGGTGTAATTTCTCTTTCTGTCCACACTAGTTAAACTATAATGGTTTGTAGAATATACCCAAAGTGGGGAGTGTTTGTTTAGACGTGTGAGGGCAGCAGGCTGTGTCATTCTGCAGCCTCCACCATTTTTAAAGATCAGCTCACGGCTGCTGTCTGACACCCTATGCAGAAACATTTAGAAATGTGTCCAGGGAGTGCATGCATGTTTTCTTGAGGGTCACATTCCTCTCCTAGTTGCATTTTCTCTCTTTAATTGATGGTTTCAGTCACATTGTGATCAGGATTTGTATTTTTTTATTAAAAACTATTGTTGAGGTCCTAAGAGTCTCTGGGTTTCTGCCTTATCCACCATAACTCAGGGAAATTTGCAAAAGAAGGTGCTAAAAAATTGTAAGAGCCATGGTGGTGGAGAATATCCAGAGCCATGGCCCCCTCAACACCAATAACAACAACAATAACTGACCATTGCTTATACTTTTCATGCCTCCATCCCATGGACCATTCCAGCAATCCCGCTGAGGAGGGCCCTCCATGGGTTGGGAGCAGGGAGGAAGGGAAGCAGGGTAGCTGCTCAAGACTTGTTCATGCAGTGTTTCTAATTATTAACAATAAATAATTCGTTTAAAAAGAAAACATGGAATAGTAATATTTAATGAGATACCATGTATAAAATATTATATTAATAGGATACCATATATGAAGGACTTATCCCAATGCCAAATACATAGCTTTTAATAAATGCTAGCTATTATAATTACACAAAGTCAGATAACCTATGAAGGGTAATAGAGACAGACACTGAAGATACTCATCACAGTCCAAAACAGAAATCCAGAGACTCTTAAGACCTCAACCTTATAGAAGACTTAAAATTCACTTGCCATGACACAGGGAATTTTGAAGAAGAGGGGGCAGAAATATTCTAAGAGCCATGGTGGGGGAGAATATCCAGAGACATGGCCCACAGCAACACACAAAGATGGAAAAAAAAACTGGCTAATTGGATACATTGTATGAGCTAATTTTGTGGTGGTATCCACATTCCCTTCCTCCCTGTCCACAACTCACTGGAGGCCCTCCTCAGCGGGCATACTGGACCACTCCATGGAGTAGGGGTTAGAAATTTCATAAAAGGTAGCTAGTTTTTTTAAGTCTTATCTTTATTTTTTCCACCAAATTAACTCAGTTACTACTTTGCATAGAGCTTGTTATTAGTAGTTATTGAATATAGGAACCCCTGATGCTGAGGTTTTAGAGCAAATAAATGGATCTATTATCTAGTTATAGAAGTCAAGGAAAATGCATTTTTAACGTATTTGTTTAATCAATTTTCATTTTGGTTTTGGAATATTTAATAAAAAGTTTGTGAGCCATGAACTTTAATAATTGTCTTGTATAAATACTTCTAAAATAAATATACTCTTTTTTTTAACCTATCAACTCTATTAAAAGGGCCACACTTGGCTGAAGGTTTCATGGCCTCTGTGTCTCAGGACAAAAGTTTTAAGCCAGGCATGATGGTGCACATGTGTAATCCTAGCATGTGGGAGATGGAGGCAGGAGATCCCAAGCTCACTTGTAGTGTGGACCACATGAGACCCTGTCTCAAACATAGTTAAATAAAGAAAACCAAAGGAAAGGGGAGAGAAGAGAGGAGAGCAGAAGAGGAAAGAAAAAAAAAGAAGAAGAAAAACAACTTTGGGCTTCTCAACGTGTTTCCAGGGCTTTGTTCTTCCATCTCTGTTAAAAAGTCATGACCATGGACTAAAAACTTCAAAGAAAGATTTAACTTCAGTATTCCTTTTTATGAAAGAGCCAATGGAGATATGCAAAGGAAAATCATCATTTCCATTCAGCACTCTTCCACTTGAGTAAATCTTCAATTTCAATCTAGATCCTAGCATCCACAGGACTATGTCTTAAAACCATTCAACTCCACAGCTGTATGACTTCTGGACCTTCTCAAATTCACTATTTGATAGCTGCTTTGGTATTCTTTTATTTCTCAATTAATTCTGTTGTGACCTGGGAACACACTTTAAATGTCCTCTGTTAAGATGTATTTATTTCTTGGCACAGACTGTAGTCTCACGTTTTTGATCATTCATACATGCACACTGCTGATACATAAGCTACAGATGTGGATTAGGTTCAATTTACTCAGTCATATTCAACTCAACCATGTACCTATTAGTTTTTGTTTTCTTGGTCCTAGATTCACTGATCAAAAGGTGTTAGTATCCTAGTGGATTCATCTATTTCTCTTTGCAGTTGTTCATTTTTGCTTCAGAAATTTTATTGTAAGGTACATGCATATTTAATGATTGCTTTGTCTCTTAGGAGAACTGAGTTTATTACCATATGATGACCTTAATTAAGTCTAATCATTTTCTATACTCTGAAGTCTGATTTGACTAAAATCAGTACATTTATTCCAGCTGTATTTTATTTACTGTGTGATTGAAGATAAACTCTGTAAAAAAGAAGAAAAACTCTATTTAAAAAGTATATCTATCTTTATATTATATATTATATTTAGTGTTGATAAAGAGAACTTTAGAGTTATAGGGGAAATAAATTAAGAACCTGAAATTTAGTCTAGAAGAAAATTCCTAATGAATTTAAAAAAAGGAAAGACTTTTTTAAAACTTTTGTTTGCTTTTGAGACAAAGTCTTCCATATAGCACATAGGCTAGCTTTGAACTCACTTTGGAACCTAGACTAGCTTGTGATAGTATAAAATTTGTATGCAAGAGCTTTCTGTGTGCTGATTTTACAGTGTAATGCCTGCCAGTTTTCCTATTTGCTAATAGAAAGCATTGTTTGAATAGGAGAAGTTGCAATAAGAGTAAGCTTTCTGATGTAGATAGCTAGGTTTAAAGAAAATGAAGCCATTCAATTACTGAAAGATAATTGCATATAAGGACCTTATGGCTTAATATGCTCACCATCCTTGGGAACATAGAAGGACCTGATGCAAGTTTAATCTCACAGCAAAGCGCAATCTTACATGAAGCAGGAGCCAATGGTGTGATGATGCTAGAGCAAGGCACAATGGGTGTAATGGTTTGATCCAGGTGTCCCCATAAACAAGTGTGTTCTGAACACTCTATCCCCAGGTGATGGCGATTTGGGTATTGAAACCTTGTTGAAGGTGTGTTGTTGGGGCGGGCTTATGGGTGTTATATAGCCAGCTTCCCTTTACCAATGTTTGGCACACTCTCCTGTTGCTGTTATCCACCTGATGTTGCCCAGGAGGTGATGTCCACCCTCTGCTCATGCCATAATTTTCCCTACCATCATGGAGCTTCCCCACGATTCTGTAAGTCAAAACAAATCCATTCCCACACAAGCAACTTTTGACCATTTTCTTTGTTGCAACAAGGAGAAGGTTGACTACAACAATGGTTTAGTGCAAGACCAAAAGGAAGGTACCTGAATAATCTGAGGTGGCCACTTGGGAGAGCGCTTAGATGCAGCAGAATAACTGCTGTAGGGAGTACTCCTTAGAGATCTCAAAGATTCTCCTCCTTCCTCTCCTTTCCTACCAGGAGAGCCTCAGCCCCCTGTCCTAGGACTCTAAGTTGAGGGCTCCTCTCAGTCCTTTGTAGCCAAGGATTACATGAGAGCTTCAGAAGACTTGGCCATGGGCTCTCTATCCTTGTCCCAGGAGACCTGGCCTTGCTCTACCCAAAGGAGGTCTTTCTCATACATCCTTCTTCCAAGAGTCACACTCTGGTTCTAGAAAGTAAACAAAACAAACAGAAAGACAGATTTTTTTGGCTCTTGTGAGTACATGGTGTAACTATCTAGCAGATCAAGTGTTCTCTTTAGAAACCCAGAAGACATACCTGTACTAATAATGATATGTTCCATAAAAACAAACAAACAAACAAAAAAACAAACAAAAACCTCAATTTTGATGTTATTTAGAACGGTGAGATCTGGCACCACCAGGCTAACCAGGCTAAGATCAAGCTACTGATATTAAATCTGATCCTCGCTGAGTGCAAGGTATGAAATTAACTCTGGAGTTTCCATCACATCCAGTGGTCTCCCAGTCCTGTGCTGTGTTGTCATTTCATGGAACCTATTTATTTCTTATACAGCTGTTAAGGAAAATGACATTCAAAGATTTTATATTCCTATCAAACAATCCAAGTGGGCACATATTTAAAGAAATAAAATGGAGACATTATTTTGTCAATGGGAATGTAGAATATTCTTATATGTTTAATGCATACAGTGGATCTTTATTGAAAACTTGTCATTGTGAAAGATAGATGGTGAAAATTTCTTTTTTCTTTTTTAATTTTTTTCAAGTGACAACATTTACTCAGCTTTGTGCTTCACTTTTTCTGATAAGAAGAAGAAAAGGGAAAGAATAGAGTCTAAGAGTCTCCAAAGTGTATGAGACGTCTGTTAGTATAAGGACTGGATAAATGGTCAGCCATTTATACAAATAATAAGAATAGATTATGGTCATACTCCCTATCACACAATAAATAATTTTCTCTGATATGAGTAATAGGTGAAAATTTCTGTGAAATTCAACAAATAATCAAAATTTCAACAGTATTTATTTTGAAATATAAATGCAATGACACTCTTATAATATTGAAGTATTTCTTTACAGAAAACATAAACTTGACACTTTGTTTTTAAGATAAGATAAAATAATATCTACCTAGAATCAAAAGAATTTTATGTCCCAAACATAAAGAAACCTATCCCAAGCTAACCAATAACACTGCTTGTTGCACTTACCTCCTTGTTTCTGGAAAAAAAATCACCCCACCCAAAGCAGCTTTTGAGAGGCAAAGGTTTATTTTTCAGGCGGAGCTTCATCATGGTGGAGGAACTTTCTTACTTCCCCAAACATCCATAACAGAGAGTGAAAGAGAACAGCCAGTGCTCAAGCTGGCTTTGAACACACAGTAGACTAGATATCAAACCCTCCCCCAGTGACACCACTCCTCCTGCAGGTTCTCCACCTGCAGAAAACAATGTAGGAAGCTTAATGAATAATCCCTGAGACTACAGCACATTTACAGTCAAACCACAGCGGTTGTACTCAGTTTTTTTATATACAGCTAAGGTAGAGAAGTTTCTTGAAAAGGTAAATAACTTTGGTGCCCCATTACAGTTGATTCATTTTACCTTATGCATATAAATATTTGCTGCATGTATTAGTTTGGTGGGGCTCTGAATAGTGTACTTCAACCCAATGGTCCTAAAAATAGAAATTCAGTCTATTATAATCTGAGAGCAGGAAGGAGGGATGAAGGTGTCAGAAGGCCCTGCTTTTTCTGAAGGCACCAGGGAAGGAATGCTATTTATCAAGTCACTCTTCCAGCTTTTGGCATGACTGTTACTTGGCCATTGTATTCTGCTTTTAAAGGCCTATGTTAACATTTCTCTACTCAAAGTTCTCATTTTTCATAATGTTACCAGACATACTGGATAAGGGGGATACATCTATTCTCATCTGGCCTCACTGTAGGATAACTAATTGCAAATTAATGGTTAGTACTTCAACATCCGGATGGAGGGTAAGTAACTTAACCAAAACACCATAATTGGAAGAACTTGCTATCCAGTGACTTTGAGGGATGGGAAAACACAACTCTTATTTTTGTGTGTTCGAAAATGTCTTGCAGAAAGTGGACAAAGAGTATTATATAGCATCATTGATTTTTTTACTAGCAACAGTTTGTTGGAGGGGAAACCAAGAAATAAAATAAGACTAGATTATGGGCATAGTCCTTATCACATAATAAATAATCTTCTATGATATGAGTAACAGTGAGTTCAGATGCTGTAGTATGCTGTGCCACAGGGGAGTTAAATGACAGTGCTGGCAGGGGACACCCGAAGTTGCTTTGAAATGATGAAAGATACCAACTTGTTAATATCATTGGAGACAAAATCCATGTCTCAGCTCACTTGAAAAGATTGGATCAAAACTTGGCTTTTTGTATTGGCATTATAATTCCTCTGAACAAACACTTTGAATAATTCTTTGCAAATGCATTCAAAAGTAGTTATACAAATATGTACTTTAATTCATTTGGAAAGGAATAACATGTCTAAATTTTCTACACTGAAATCAGATTCCAGAAAAGAAAGTGGTGGCCTGAAATACTTTCCAAAACCCAAAGCTCTAAAGACTGACTTTCAATACATATGTTCTTCTTATTTATAGCAAATGTTAAGAAAATGGACAATTTGCCATTAGGATTAAAGGATACCTGACTTTTTTTGTCTATTAAAGCAGTATAAATGTATAAATTTCAGCCCTGGGAGGAGTGTAATACTTTTCAATTTTATATTGTTTTTATTCTGAAATTAAAGTATGATGTCTAATTAAATTATATATCACTTTGTATATTTTTGTACTATTTTATTTAAAACTAATTTTGATTATCCAGTAGATGTTTTCCTTCTTGCTAATCAATCATTTCACTTTACTTTGTATTTCATAGAAGACCATTTCTAAACAGTTAACATGTATTATGACATAAAATGAGTATTTTGAGTTATGATGCATACCAAACTAATAATAAATTGTGACTATTTCTAAAGGTAGCAGTTATATAATGATACTTCAACAACACACACATTTATATATATATATATATATATATATATATATATATATATATATATATATATATATATATATATAT
>PVHP010024556.1:9779-26441 GCA_004024765.1 Zapus hudsonius | reverse complement strand
GGGGCATGCAGGGATATTCCTTCTAAGGTGAAGGATAAGTTGTTGCACCTGGCCCCTCCTGCCACTAAGAAAGAAACACAACCAAAAATAGGTCTAGTAGGCCTATTTGGATTTTGGAGGCAGCACATTCCTCACTTGGGTGTGTTGCTTCGTCCCATATACCAAGTGACTCGGAAGGCTGCTAGTTTTCAATGGGGCCCAGAATAAGAGAAGGCTCTACAGCAGGTACAGGCTGCTGTGCAGGCTGCCCTGCCACTTGGGCAATATGATCCAGCAGATCCAATGGTACTGGAGGTGTCAGTGGCTGATAGGGATGCTGTCTGGAGTCTCTGGCAGGCCCCGATAGGTGAATCATAGAGGAGGCCTTTGGGATTTTCCAGTAAGGCCCTGCCATCTTCTGCAGATAATTATTCTCCCATTGATAGACAGCTCTTGGCTCACTATTGGGCCTTAGTGGAAACTGAACACTTGTCAATGGACTATCAGGTTACTATGTGACCTGAGCTGCCCATTATGAGCTTCGTGTTGTCTGACCCACCAGGCCATAAAGTTGGCCGTGCACAGCAGCAGTCCATCATCAAGTGGAAGTGATCGGGCCGAGCAGGCCCTGAAGGCCCAAGTAAGTTGCATGAGGAAGTTGCCCAAATGCCTATGGTTGCTACTCTGCTACGATGCCTTCTGTCCCCAAGCATGCGCCTATGGCATCATGGGGGGTGCCCTACGATCAACTGACTGAGGAGGAGAGGACTAAGGCATGGTTCACAGATGGCTCAGCACGTTATGCTGGTACCTCCCAGAGGTGGACAGCTGCAGCATTACAGCCTGTTTCTGGGACAACTCTGAAGGACTGTGGTGAAGGGAAGTCTTCACAATGGGCAGAACTTTGGGCAGTGCACATGGTTGTGCATTTTGTTTGGAAGGAAAAATGGCCAGATGTGTGGCTGTACACTGATTCATGGGCTGTGGCCAATGGCTCGGCTGGATGGTCTGGGACTTGGAAAGAGCACAGTTGGAAAATTGGTGAGGACATTTGGGGGAGATGCATGTGGATAGACCTCTCTGAGTGGGCAAAGGATATAAGGCTACTTGTGTCCCATGTTAATGCTCATCAGAAGGCGACATCATGGGAGGATGACTTTAATAATCAAGTAGATAAGCTGATCCATTCTGTGGAGAGCCTCACTTTATTCCTTGTGTTCTTTTTATTTCTTAGACTGGTTCTCCTGGTGCTTGCTGTCCAGGCTGCTGTTTAGCTCCTGTGCTCAAGTGATCTTCACACCTTCAGAAAGCAGCCATCGTGGAGAAAGCCCGGATTCTATTTTCCATTTTCAACTGTGCCCACCACTGTTGTGTTTTTGTTTAAAAAATTATTTATTTGAGAGAGAGAGAGAATGTGAGTGTGCCAGGGCCTCCTGCCACTGCAAAGGAACTCCAGACACATGTCCAACTTTGCCCATCTGGCTTTACTTGGGTACTAAGGAATCCAACCTTGGGACCATCAGGTTTTGCTTTTAACCACTGAACCATCTCCCCAGCCCCAGATATGTTTTATTTAAGTTTTTTTTTTCTTGGTTTTTTGAGGTAGGGTCTCGCTCTAGCCCAGGCTGGCCTTGAACTCACTGCGATCCTCCTACCTCTGCCTCCCAAGTGCTGGGATTAAAGGCATGCACCACCACGCCCGACTATTTTTTTAAATTTTTATTTATGCATTTATTTATGAGAGAGAAAGAAAGAGGCAGAGAGGGAGAGAGAGAGAGAGAGAAAGAATGAGAATGGGTGCTCCAGGGCCATCTGGCTTTATGTGGGTACTGGGGAAATCGAACTTGGGTGGTTAGGCATTGCAGGCAATCGCTTTAACCACAGAGCCATCTCTCCAGCCCTGATATATGTATGTGTGTGTGTGTGTGTGTGTGTGTGTGTGTGTGTGTGTGTGTTTTATGTAGATGGGTGCGTGCGTGGTGTGCATGTCTGCACGTTCGTGTGTGTTCCACCATATTCTTTAAGGCAGGGATTCTTGCTGAACTTCGTCCTCACTGATTTGGTTAGACTAGCTAAGCAGCAATTCCCGGGATTCCCTGACTCCGCCTCCCCAGCACTGGGACTGCAGGCTTGCCCCTTTACCCAGCACTTGATGCCAGAGATCTGGGTTCAGCAAGCGCTTTGCCCAAAGAGCCGTCGTCTCCCCAACCTCAGTTTGTGTGTTTTTAATTTGCTCTGCCATCTGTCCTTGTTTAAAGTGCTACCTTTCTTGGAGACATTTGTGTTTCAAAAGAAATCAAAGACAGAAAGGTAAAGGAATTATGTATCAGTATTAGTAAAATTTCAGGCATCGGCTGAAAATGGAATGATGGCTTTCCTTTTATGATGGCCACTTCCTACAGCTCTGGACGTTGCTCGGGACTTGAAGGACACCTTCCTTTTCTTTCCCCAAGCGATGGTCCCAGGGTTTCTCCAACTAGAAGGAGCCAATGGCTGGACTGGGCACGTGGCACGAAGGCTTGTTGTTCCCCGCGCGGCCACCAGAGGGCGATGGCATCTCTGCCGCTTCGGTGCAGCATTTGCAGCTCATCCCCTTCCCACCCGAGTTTCTAAAGGCCCCGGCACCCCTCGTCCACGCGAGGAACTTGACGGGAACGCTTTAGTGCCAGTGCAGAGCCAGCTCGGGGCTGGGGATCGAGGCGCAGCTCTGCCAGTCCCGTCCACTGCAGGGAGATCGCTGGGGCAGAGTCTGATTGACAGCTTGCTTCTGTTGTTTCAGACCAGGGGAGGAAAGAAAAAAGACTCCCCTGTTGCTTGGGGGGGGGGGTCTCAGTCACTTTTCTCCTGAATTCAGGAAGCTGTTCCTGTGGGAGCCTCCTGGGATTGGCAGAGTTAAGAATCCTTTAACCCAGGATGCCTTGGGTCTTTTGTCCAGCCCTGACAATGGAATGGAGGGGGGCGGAAGCACACAGCTGGAATTGGGATGCATCCTTGGGGGTGGGTGGGATGGGATCTGGAGAAATCAAAGCCACAGGACCCACAGGTTCACGCGCGCGTGGATGGGGAGGGTGCCAGAGGCTCTGCAAGCTTAATTACCCAGGGATACCTTCCAAAGCTTAAACTTGATATTGGTCTGTAAAAGATTGGGTGATGGGATTTTTCTTGCATGTGAAGTCCCCTGGGACCAATTTTCTGGTTCCCCATAGCTCTCAGACTTCGAAAGTTCTGGACTCCCAGGAGAGAACACTTAGTTAACGGTACAGAAATGCATACCCTGCTAACTGAGCTGGAATGATGGCGTTCACATCCAACACAGCAGGGGATTTTCTTCTCCCTGAGTTCTCTCTCTTGTCCATGGCCAGTCCCTGGGATGTGTCTTGAACTCCCCACCTTCCCTGAAGTCCTCCTTGGATACTTGAGCTAGGACCCTTCTCCAGTCAGTTCCAGCACCAGTCAGCTTGTGTTTGTGGAAAGCCCATAATGTGCAAGGCGTGGTCCAGGCCCTGGCAATGCACCGGCCTAAGGCAAAGGCTTGCCCTGCATCACTGTGTTTGCTGATTCGTGTTTCTTTATTGCAATACTGAGGATCAAACACCCAGGGCCTCACACATGCCAGCACTACAGCCCAAGCCCAGGTGTTAATATTTTAATGAGAAAAAAAACAACAGAGTAGACATAAAGTTGACCAGTTTCATGCTGGAGAGATGGCTCAGCTGTTAAAGGCACTTGCTTGCAAAGCCTGACGGCCAGGGCTCAATTCCCCAGTGCCCATGTAAAGCCAGATGCACAAAATGGCACATGAATCTAAGATCATTGACAGTGACAGGAGGCCCTGGTGTGCTCGTACCCATTCTCTCTGTCTCTGTCTCTCTCAAATAAATAAATGAATAAAAGATTTTTCAAAAGTTGAACAGTTTCATAAGTTAATAAGTACTATAAAAAATGGAATAGGGGCTGGAGAAATGGTTCAGTGGTTAAAGGTGCTTGCTTGAAAGCCTACCAGCCTGAGTTCAGTTCCTCAGTACCCACATAAAGCCAGATGCACAAAGTGACCCATGCATCTAGAGTTTGTTTGTAGTGGCCAAAGGCTCTGGTGCTCTCCCCCCTTCTCTCTCTATCTCTTTACTTGCATACATAAATAAATTTTTTTTTCAAAAAGAAACTAAATTAAGCTGGGTATGGTGGCACATGCCTGTAAATCCACTCAGAGGCTGAGGTAAGTGGGTTAAGAGTTTGAGACCAGCCTGGACTACACAACAAAATTCTGGAGAAGAAGGGGGAGAGGAGGATTGGGAAGAAAGAGAGGAGGGAAGGCAAGGGGAGCAGAGGAGAAACAGCTCAAGCAGACAATGTTACAGAGCCATGGTGGGGCTGGCTTAGAGGAGAAGGTCCTATTTAGCCCAGAAAGGCCTTCTGGAGGAAGTGGCAGTTGAGACCTTATGGGCAAGAAGGAGAGTTGTGCTCAGATCTGGGGACAAAGATTCCAGGCAGAAGAAACCGTAAAGACAAAAGTCCTGAGGCAGGAACATGCTTGGAATATTCAAGAATTACAACAAAGGCCAGTGTGGCAATGTGGACAGAGCAGCGTGAGCTTTGAGGACATGGCAGGCGCTAGATTCGAGTTCTGTGGACCAAGGTCAAGGCTATGGCTTTTACCTGATTGTAGTGCAAAGACTTGGAGGCTTTAAACTGGGGAATGAAGCCCTTGAAAGATCCCTCTGGCTACTGAGGAGAGCAGTTATGGTACTATTGCAGAAGTCCAGTCAAGAGAAGATGAAAACTCAAACTAGGATTGTGGCTGTGGAGCTGGTGAGACATGGTACTGGATTGATCTAGAGCAGAGGAGACAATAGCTGCTGGTGAGCAGACCCACGAGGGAAGTAACTGTACATCACGGATGCCATGATAGGCCTTCTGATTGGGCTCTAACACTGTATATCACGGATACACAATAGGCCTTCTGATTGGGCTCCATCAAGATCCACCAGACAAGTGGTCCAAGGGCAGAAGGGCTGGATAACCCAGGCCCTTACTCATGAAACGAAAGTGCTGTATCACTGACCCAGATACTTTTACTTAAGAGTGAAGATAGAATGTGGCAGAGCCCTGAAACTGAAGCCAAGCCAACTTTGAGAGATCTGGTCAAAGAAAAGCCAGTAAAGACATTTGAGAAGTTGGAAGAAAAACTAATGATGGTGGTGATCTTACTAATTTTAAAAATTATTGATTGATTGATTTAGGAGAGAGAAAGAGGCAGATGAGAGAGAGAGAGAGAGAGAGAGAGAGAATGGGTACACCAGGACCTCCAGCCACTACAAACAAACTCCAGACATGTGCCACTTTGTGCATCTGCATGGGTACCAGGGAATCAAACCCAGGCCATCAGGCTTTAACCGATGAGTCAGCCCTGATCTTACTAGGTTTGAGAGTGCTGGAGCCTTTTTAGGCTCTGGGTGACTTTAGTTTAGGGGGTCAGAGTGCCAGACACTCATTGGTCCCTAAAACTTCCAAGCCAGTGACTCTTGAGCAAAGAAATCACAAGTGCGGACAGACACGGTAGAAGGGAACACTGAACAAGGTTTATTAGGATGCAAAGCAGAAAGTGAAAATGAAATAAGGCAGAAAAGCTCCCAAGCTGGGAGGGGTCTGGAGCTATAGTCACCAAGTGACTTGGATCCCAGCTTCTTGGGCCCTTTGGGATCTAAATGATTGGATTGGTTACTTTGAGTATGTGTGAGGGGCTCCTGATAGGCTGATGAGTTTGGCGGAGGCTTGGTTACTTTTTATAGATGAGCCACATCCTAAGGAGTCAGCATGAGTCAGGGCTTTTTGAGTTCCCAGACTCTGCTCTCTGGAATTATAAGGTTTCTAGGCTCTGTCAGGCCATATAGGTGTCTGTTTATTCTTTTTGGGTCTGTAATCCTGACCATCTGCCTTACCCATAATCCCCATCAGAGACAAGGCTCAGAGCAAAGGAAGTACTGAGAAAGGAAGAGGTATCACTCTGCTCTTGCTAGGTAACAAACAAGCCCAATGGCATCATATCAACATTTATTTTATACACATGCCTGTGGGTCAGCTAGGTGTTGGTTGCTAAGACTGACCTTGGCTGGGCAGCTCTGAGCTGCATTCTGGTTTGAATCTAGTCTTGGTTTATATTCTACTTCTAGAAGCAGAGGTTCGACTATGGAACACTTTCTTCTGGTTGGTGATGGAAAGAGAAAAGCCTCCTAAAGCCTAGGCTCAGAGTTAACACCTGTAGTCCTTCCTTTCTCCTTGCTGTGACCAAATACCTGATAAGATGTGATTTAAGGATGGACGGGCTTATTTTGGCCTACAGTTCAAGGTTGTATGTAGTCCACCATTGGCAGGGAAGGTGTAGTGACAGGAGCTTGAAGTGTCTGGTTATATTTAGTCCACAGTGAGGAAGCAGAAGGCAATGAATACTAATGCTTAGGCAGCTTTCTCCTTTCTAGGAAGTCCAGGACCCCAGCCCATGGATTATCACCACCCACAGTTAAGGTGGGTCTTTCCACCTCTATTAACCAAATCAAGACAATCTCTGGGAGGCATGCCCAGAGACTAGTGTTCTAGGTAATTCTAGGTAGTTCTGTCAAGTTGACAACCAACATCTATCGTCACAGCACCTGTCACTTCTCTTTACAGGCCATAAGCCCAAAATAAGTCAAGCAGCCCAAGGTCAAGGTCAAGGAAAGTACACTGTACTTCTAGTGGGAGGGACTGCAGAGTTACATAAAAATGGACACAAGCACCGAGAGAATGACAAGAACTAGCAGTAAACCTCACTTGTCTACGCAGGGTGGTAAACATGCAGATACTAGAGAACAGCCAACATCTACTACTAATGGGACTTCAAGAAGTGGGCCACCTGCATCCTTGGTAAGAAGACAAGCCCAATGGAGGAGGGAGAGAAGGGAGCCCGAGTGCTGACGCTGTGTTATGGCAAACTCCAGAGCATCTGCTCTGAAGAGGGGCAATAGACGTGGTGCAGTAGCCAGCAGAGTGTTTGCATCTAAGCCTTCTGTGTTTTTAAGTTTATGGGTTTTAGCTGAGCCTGGTGACACACAGCACTTGAGAGGTGGAGGCAGGGGGATTAGAAGTTCAAGGTCATCTTCAGCTGTCATTTCTCCTGCTGGGCGGTGCTGTCAGCCACCAGAGAGAGAAGTCGGTTGGAAGCTGCAGCTGTAGGCTGCAGATCTACTGTCTCAGGGCGGTTCCACAGAGCTGGGGGTGGACGAGAGGATGCTCTGGGACACAGATGCGAGCAGATGTGTATCGTGTATCCATGTGTCATTTATTGAATGGGGAGAGCTTACATTTACAGAGAAAAGCAGCCAGGAGGATGAGGAGCAGGGGAGGGCAAGGGGATTGGTCAGGCGAGTGGGCATCCTGCAAGGGGATAGGTGAGTGCAGACAACCTGTGAATACCTAATTTGTATAATTGGGGGGCCTGAGCAGCGGGAAATACATGATTCTAGCCACGGTCTGTGGGGATGGTTACAGAGAAATTTGTTACTTGGGTCTGAGACCCATTGACAGTCATGCTGAGGTGAGAACGCTGGGTTCCTGTGGCTTGCTTAGGGAGTCAGGAGTTTTTTGGGGTTGAGGATGGAGCTGGTGAAACGCCTACTGGATTACCGGGGTTTCAAACCTGTTCAAACATCGTTAACCCTTTGTCCTCCGTGTCCCATTTACAGTACCAACAAGCAGTGCCCAACATTCAGCTACATATCAAGTTCAAGGCCAGTCTGGACTATCTGAGACTTTGTTACAAAAGTAAAATAATAACACAAAGAAATGTAGGGGTATTAATTCCTATTTTATTTCAGCAGAAAGGATCAAATAAAGGAAGAAGCAGGTGGTTCATTCAAAAAAGCAGGGGGAGTAATTGGGTTGCCAAAAGGGAAGAGAGCCCAGGGCCCCCACCGGGAAGACAAAACGCAGAACTCTAGGCATCTGCTAGTCTTTCTGAGAAGTGATCTGCCTCGTTTCTTTGTGAAGGCTAACCTGAGGTTAGCCTAATAAGGAAAGAGGAAGAGATGTTGAAATAGGTACTGTTATAGCTACTTTTCGGTTGCTGGGACAAACACCCCACCAGAAGCAGCTTATGGGAGGAAAGGGTTTATTTCGGGGGAAGCACTATCAATGGCGGCAGAAGCTGGCTCACTTCATAGATCATAGCAGAGGGACACCATGCATCACACAGCCAGCAAACACCCACAGCCAGAGCTCCAGCCGGCTCTCTACACACCTTAGGGCTGGACTACAAGATCCACCTCCTCCTGGCTGCTGGAGACTTAAGTAGGAAGCTTACCCATAATCAAAAATCCCTGAAGCCACAGGGACATACATTCGTGTTCAAGCCACCACAGGTACAGAAAGCCAGGTATGGTGGGTATAGCCTTTAACCCTCGCACCCAGAAGGCTGAGGCAGGAGTGCCATGAGTTTGTAGCCGTCCTGGTCTATATAGGTTTGAGGCCAGCTTAAGCTATAAAGTGAGACCTTATCTTAGAAAACAAGCAAAAACAGTGCAAAGAGTGCGACATTGTTGCCCAGTAGAGAAAGAAAAGGATGTTTCTAAGAAAATGTAGTAGCATTGGTTAGCAGTTGAAGTTTATGACTGGATGCGTTTCTTCTGTGCTGTCCCATTGCTTGGGGACAAGTGGAAACTGTGACTTAGCAGCCGGGGTCTTCACCTGGTGACCAGCTCAAGAAAAGCTAGTGTTTCCAGGGGGGGGGTGTGCATGCTTAATAGCAGAACCCCAGCTGGCTGGGAGTGAAGACCCTTGGCCAGAGGAGGCACAGTGCCCCTGAGTTCTCAGGTGGAAGAACTATGTCCCCAAGCTGGGGGTCACGCATCTTCTGATGTATTTGGAAGGGTGTAGACCCTCATGGTTCTAGGTCTAGGAAATGGCCTGGAGGGATCTAATGCTAGGACTAAAGAAGTCAAGGGACTTAGGTGGGTCGTCAGCATAGACTCTGAGGTCAAAAACACGACAGAGGAGAAAAGCCGGTGACCAGTCACCAAAGAGTGGGAGCTGTGCCTAGAAGGATGGCAGATGACATCAACAAGAAGGCTTGGTGACTGGTGAACTCCTGGTGACAAAGATTCCCAGAGAACTGGGGTTATTTTATTTAAAAGATTTGTTTTAAATTAATTTAAATTTTAACTACTCATCCATTTATTTTGCTATGTTGCACTTGCCTGCAAAGCCTAACCACCCAGGTTTGATTCTCCAGTACCTGAATAAAGCCAGATGCACAAAGTGGCTCATGCATCTAGTTTGTTTGCATCAGATGGAGGCCTTGGGCACCCATTCTCATCCCACCCCCACCTCACACTTGTTAATAAATAAATAAATAAATAAATAAATAAATAAATAAATAAATAAATAATGCAATGCCATTTTGCACCCACTCAGGTCCAACAGAGCTCCCAATGTGTGCTGTGTTGATCTGAAGGGTTTTCCTTTCATCACCACCGCTGCCCCTGCCACCCTCCCTCCAAAGGCCACTTGGTGGGAGACCAAGCCAGTGGGGACAGTGTCCCTAGAGCCCGCTGGAGGCCCACCCTCACCCAGGACCCCCAGGGGACCCGGCAGAGGCCTGGGTCCATTGTTCTCTCCTGGGTTCTGAGACCTTAAGGGTCCTAGACACCCTGAGCCTCAGTTTCCCCATTTGAACCCGAGGCTGGGGCTGTCCACCTGTTGAGTGGGACAAGGAGAAGTTAAAACATCGCACACCTCCCAGGGATCTCTGGGTGCAAGAAGATCCTCAGGTGGGCCCTTGGCCTTCTGGGCAGCGCCTCACTTCCAGTTGTGTCACCTGGGTCTAAGCAATTCTGAAGGAAGAAGACCCAAAGTAAATGCCAGTGTCCGACCAGGAGGAGCAGGAAGGGTGGGCGTTATCCTGTTTTGTCTCCCATACACTCCGGAGTGAGATCTGGAAAGAGGAAACCTCATCCAGAAGGCTCTTCCTCTCCCTAAATGGTTGCAACTGTACACTGTGACAATGCCTTCTATAGGCTCCAAATATGCATAATTTGTTTGTACCCCAGACCATGGTATCCAGGAGAAAATCAGAGCTTTGGGGAGGTACGGTAATGGGAAACTCTGGGTTCCTTGCCAACACAGCAACAAATTTAGAGTTCCTGGACTCTTGTCATATAGATTTAAAGAATTAAATTATAGACCACCAGAGGGTAAAGTTTAGAGAAGCTTCATTTGATTAAGAAGGGAAAAAATACAGGAGGCTCCTATCCTGAAGGAAAAAAGTCTGTGTGGGAGAAGGGGTCCTCCCTGTCCTATCCATGATGCTGAGATGGGAGAGTCTTACCACAAGCCTGGAGGTTAGGAGTCTAGACTCTCCGCTGGCCAGCCATGAGCAGAAGAGAGCAATTTGCCTCCTCCAGGTGAGTCTATCCCCTGGCTCAGGTGAGCCAGAGAGACAGCTGATTGGTCTGGGCCCTGACCAATCACAGTTCCAGGATTAGGTTTGCGGTCTAGCAAAGGAGACTTCCCACTCTAGGAAGGGGCTCAGACTTTTTAAGTCCAAGGGCACTCCTTCTCTTTACTTTTGGGGTCTCAGACACCCTAAACTGTCACAGTACCATACAGTTTCAAAGAGGAGGGAAGGAGTCTTTGCCAGAGTTCCATTATTTTAACACATGCAGCCTCCTCTCCTCCCCATGACGGCAGGGTCACCCACGGTGATGAGGATGTGCTGGACCTGAGTTCTTTGCTTCTGAGCACGGATCCAGTGGGTACCTGCAGCAGCTTTGGTCGACAGCTTTCCTGTGGGTGTGTGTGTGTGGCAACATCACAAAGATAAATAGCTCTCTTCTCTTCCACCTGGACACAGAGCCTGGTGACCCCATCAAGCCCTTGCCTCTATGACTGCCCAGAGCAGGAGGTGACAGAGTTCACCAAGGGCTTCCTACCCAGGCAAAGCTCAAGACCTGATATTCTCATGACTCCCGGGTTCTTTTGGTTCCAGATCTTTCAGCCTTGCCAAGCCCTGTGTGTGGGGGGGAAAAAAAATCACTGGAAATTTCTAGCAGGAAAGCATCAAGTGCTAAGTCGGCTTGTTGCAGTCTGAGTTAGAAGCAGTTAGGGGTGGCCAGGGCTGTTTAGGGGTGATGGTCCCATCTTTGCTAGGCCTAGTGGGTGGGGACTGAATTAAATCCTGGACACAGGGCCCACAGGGCCTTCTCTGCTGGCTGAGCAGGAGGGTGGGCTGACAGGGAGGGTGGAGGCTGTCATCCAGCAGAGGGCCAAGGCAGCTGCAAATGAAACACAGGCCCAGAGGGCTCAGGCAGGCATTCAGTCTTTCCTGGAGCCAAGAATTCCTGGCTAGAAACTCAACCATGGAACGAGGAAAGGCACTAGGCAATCTTAGAGACCAAGAGAGACCCGTGCTAATGTTGGAACCAGGAGCCAGGCCAAGGGCTTTGTTCTGCTAGCCCAAACACAAAAGCTGGGCTGGCCAGAGAGGCCTCAAGGGAGTGCCCCACAGGAAGGGGAAAGCAGGCAGCTAGACGACTTTTACCCCCACCAAGAGTTCCTACCCTGCAAGTCTGCAGAAGTGGGCACCCACCTGGCTTCACGTATGGTTAAGGTCATTCTGTCCTGCTGGCTAGTATGAGGAAGCCGTGGATGTGCCAGGGAGTCTCAATGTCTCCGTGGCCAGCTTTCGTGTGAAGATGGGCAGTGTGTAGGAAAGCTGTGAAAAGTCACACGACTAGCCCCACCATGCTGTGGAAAGATCGACCTTGACCTTGGTCCCCAAAGCAAGCTCAGCCATTATTCCACAATAACTCATTCACCCATGGGCTTTGGGTGGCACTCACTCCAGATGTGACTGTGTGACTGAAGCCAGATCTCAGAGAACTCTGAGTCCCGGGTAATTTATTCAAGGATGGTTCTATAACTAATTGCAGGTGTCTGCATGACCCATGCCAGGAGGAAACTTGCTAAGCATCATGACTCCAGGGTGGTAGCGGTGCTCTTGTCCCCTGTGTGAGGGTAGGTGTGACGAATTTGGAGCTGAGGGATGTAGAAAAAAACCTTGACAGCATTGCTGAGCCCCAGAATTTAGCTATGTGTCTTCGCTATGTTTCCTAGGTTGGTCTTGAACTTATGGGTTCAAACAATCCTCCTACCTCAGCCTCTCAAGTAGCTAGGATTATAGGCATGTACCACCGTGCATAATTCTTTTTGTTCTTTATTTCTAAAGTGTAATACTGTCATGACTTTTTTTTAAATCTGGGTTTTCTTTTTTTTAAATATTTTATTTATTCTTTTTCAAGCACAGATATATATATATATATATATATATATATATATATATATAGAGAGAGAGAGAGAGAGAGAGAGAGAGAGAGAGAGAGAGAGAACACCAAGGCCATCACCTTGTGGGTCTGGCCTATGTGGGTCCTGGAGAATTGAACCAGGGGCCTTAGGCACTGGAGGCAAATGCCTTAACCGCTGAGCCACCTCTCCAGCCCTTTTTTTTTTTTAATTCCTTCTACTTTTGTTTTTTAGAGAGAATATTCCCATAAGACAAAACTAAACCATTAACCGTTTTTATTTTCATTAACCGTTTTTTAAAGTATGTGATTTAGAGGCATTTACATGGCTTTGCAGTGATCAGTCCTATTCAGCTCAAGACGTGTCACCACCCCAAAAGACAATCTCACGCCCATTAAACGATCACGTCCTAGGAAGCTAGCACCCCGTTCTCTGCCTTTATGGCTTCACCTATTCTGGAAGCTTCATCTAAATTTATTTATGCATTTAGCCACACACATCCACAGCCGACTTTCTGTGTCTGGCTTCTTTCATTTACAATGATATGCTTAAGGTTTGTTCACCTTTAAAGAGAGTTAAGTAATTTTTCAGGGGTGAATAATATACCCTGTGTGGAAACCCCACCCTTTGTTTATGCAGTCATCAACAGATGGGCATTTGGTACGTTGTTATGAATAGTGTTCTATTAACACTGCTGTGCAAGGATTTAGTTGAATGTGTGGTTTGAGTTCTCTCGGGTACATGCCCTGTCGGGGAATCGCTGTGTCATGAGGGCATTCTCTTCTTCATACTCCGCTTCAGGCTTAAGCTAGAGGGAAGTGGGTTTCCGTCCGGGACAACCAAAGGTGCCCTGGCATGAGCCTAGAAAGAGCATGGTGAGGAGGGCAATAGAGCGAGGGGGCAGGGGGAGCACATTCCCCATGGGGTCACCATGAGAGAGTGGGGTGCTCTGGGCGAGGAGCTGTTTGGGGGGCCAAGGGGAAGGGGTCCTGCAGGGAGCTGACTTGGCACCTGGTCTGGAGCAGGAAATGCCCCCCTTGCTGTTTCCTTCCCGTCCTTCCCGTCAGCACCACGGGGAGTAATCAGGGAAGGAAAAAACAGATTTTCCATTGTAAATGAGAAGGTTCAATTTCCCTTCTTGCTTCCCACAGTTCTGTCAGGAACTGGCTTCTCCGTTTTGGCGAGCCTCAGAGGAGTGAAGTGTGCTTGATCCTGCTTAGAAAAGAAATTGTTGGGCTGGGGTTAGAGGTCAGGGGTAAGCACTCGCCTAGCATGCATGAGGCTCTGGGTTCAGTCTCCAGTACTGAAAACAAGAGAGAGAGAGAGAAAAGTAAAGAGAGAGAGAGAGAGAGAGAGAGAGAGAGAAAGGAAGAAAGGAAAGAAGGGCTGGGGAGATGGTTCAGTGGTTAAAGATGTTTGCTTGCAAAGCCTACACACCTGGGTTCAATTCTCCAGGACCCATGTAAAGCCAGATGAACAAAGTGGTGCATGATTCTGAAATTTGAAGCAGCAAGAGGCCCTGGCATGCTCATACTTATATTCTCTCTCTCTCTCTCTCTCTCTCTCTCTCTCTCTCTCTCTCTCTCTTGTAAATAAAAAATATTTTTAAAAGAAGGAAAAGAAATTGTTGGGGCCCCTGTTCCCAGTTCTGGCATGCATCTTGAGGGACCTAAACATGATGGTGGGATGGTGGGAGCGAGGTTTCTTCTCACCATAACAGGACAGAGTCCAGAGTGTCCTCGGGGTTAGCCCACCCCAGCATGGGATGCACTGCACATGGAGCATGGCTCTGCTCCCAGTTCTTCATGTAAGTGCCTTCTCTGTGCAGGCGCAGGGCAAGGGAGGGGATCAAGGCCTTGACCCTGAGGACCGTGGGGCTCAGTGAGAGAGTTAAGTAGGTCCTCAGAGGATCAGGAGCGAAAAGAAGAGCAGGCAAAGAATGAAGAGAGGGAAACTTTGGGTCCCTCTAGTAAGCATTTATTTAATTAGCATAAAACGTGTTTCTAATTTTTCATTGAAGCAATACTCATCCACATAGTTAGGGGCTGGGCTTGGAGCCAGGAGTCAGTCCTGCCCTGCCAGACATATTAATAATGTACCATCTTGGAAGTGAATCCTCCAGCCTCAGGTCAAGTCCTCAGATTCCTGCAGGCTCCTGAGAGAAATGGGAACTGATGAGAACTGTCCAAGAAGTTAGAGGATTTCTGATGCGCAAATGCTGTCTGCTGCTCACAAGTGCAGTTCTAGCTGCTTCTTAGGAGCTTGAGGCAGAAGGATGGCTGGAACCTAGGACGTTGAGGTCAGCCCGGGCAAGAGAGCAACACCACAACTATTTTTTCTCTTTTTTCAACGTCTATTGGGGTGCTATGTTACCTAGTCTGGCCTCAAACTACCGTCTATTGGCCCAGTGTAGTGGTCACCACCTATAATCCAGCATTCTGAAGGCTGAGGCTGGAGGACTGCCATGAATTTAAGACCAGCCTGGCTACAGAGTGAGTTCCAGGTCAGTCTGGGCTAGAGTGAGACCCTGCCTCAAAGATAAAATCTACTGAGTAGCTAAGTTTGGAGGTAATTCATGGCACAATGAGAGGGAGCTGGTGTGTATGTGCTTTGTCCTGCTGTTTCTTGGGTAACAAGGAAAGGCCAGGCTACCTCGGCCTAGGAGCAACATGGAGGATTAGGACGATGTGACCAGTCACAAAGTTTCCTTCCACGTAGAAGTTTTGTGTCGAGGCCAAGTGAGTGTGTTTCTCTCTCAGGAGGGATGCCTGGGCAGATAGGCCTCACTCACTGGTGATTGAGAGTTATGGAGGTGATGAGGATCAATCAATCAATTGAGCTACAAAAAGGAGGTCCCTAGCCTGGTATGGGGGTTCATTTTGCAATCCCAGCCCTCTGGAGTCTGAGATAGAAGGATTTCCATGAGTTTGAGGCCAACCTTGGCTATAGAGTTAGTGAGGTTAACCTGGGCTACAGGTGAGACCCGGCCTCAAAACAAAACAAAACAAAAACAAAAACAATAAAAACCAAACCTTTGCAGGTCCCAAGCCAGTGGAAAGCCCTTGCACCAGGCCTTGAGTCCGAGACAGCTAATCTCGATGGTCAACTTGATCAGATCGGCAATCAGGTGAAAGATTGTCTTCTTGGGCAGGTTCATGAGGACATTTCCAGGAAAGACTAACTGAGGGAGGAATGTCCCCACTGCACGCAGAGTGGGCAGCCCTTCGATAGCAACCTTTCGATAAAGATGTTCCAGGAAAGACCATACCTTTTGCCTGGCTGCCCGTGCTACTTGCTGGTGCCTACAGATACCCTGCATTGGCCATCCTTTGAGGACACTGGATCCCAGTTTCTTCAGCCTTCCAATGCAGACCGAAGACCAGTGGCTCTTCAGGAATTCTTTTAGCCTTAAGTGCCAGATTGGGACTGCTAAGGCTTCCAGGTTCTCCAACTCTCTCACCTGTAGACAGTTGTTGGACTGCTTAGCTCGTATCTGTAAAGTCAATCTAATAAATCCCCTTTATAACACATATTCATCCTACCGACTCTGTTCCTCTAGAGAACCCTAATAGTGAGAGAGAGAGAGAGAGAGAGAGAGAGAGAGAGAGAGAGAGAGAGAGAGAGAGAGAGATCACAGCCAAAATGTGTCAGAGTCCAGCCCATGGGGTCAGGCTGTGGAAGCCTAGCCCTTCGTTAAGACTAGGAGAAAACTTTTGCTATCTTCCAGCTGAACGGGCTTCCCAACCTGCCACAGGAGCTGGAACAGGACTGTAAAATATCAGAACAAAAGCCAGGCGTGGTGGCGCACACCTTTAATCCAGCACTTGGGAGGCTGAGGTAGGAGGATCGCCATGAATTCAAGGCCACCCTGAGACTACATAGTGAATTCCAGGTCAGCCTGGGCTAGAGCGAGACCCTACCTCGAAAAACAAAACAAAACAAAAACCCTAACAGCCAAATTTCATCAACTGATGTGAGCCAACGTCCAAGAAGTCTCCACCCCTCTCCTCTTGGTACCAGAGGTTCTGGGAAAGGGCTCTATTTTCAGCTTCTGGGTTTTCCTGGGTATTACCAGGGCAGAGCTCCTCCGAAACAGGTGGCCCCAGGGGAGCTGAGAAAGAGGAAGATAAGTGAGACCCACCTAGACAGCAGGCCACCCCAAGTCTCCAGAAACCTGGAGCACAAATCCTGTGGGCAGAAGCCCCTGGAGGACATAGGCGCTCTTGGTGAATTCTTTTGATGGGATTGCTTTCAATGTTTGGCAAACCAACATGGACCTTTTTTCTTGTCAAAAGTTTGATATGAAACACTTCAGGAGGGATTTTTCACACTTCTGGTTTTTTATTTTATTTT
>PVHP010024555.1:0-26282 GCA_004024765.1 Zapus hudsonius | reverse complement strand
GCAGCTCCTTTATTCTCTCTCTCTTTGTAGTATTGAGGTTGAAAACAGGATGGGCATACTAGGAGGCAAGTGCTCTGAGCTATATATTCTCCACCCCCCCTTTTTTTTCCTATCCTTAAAAAAATTAAAATTTAAAGTATAAAAAGAGCTGGCTATATGGGAACCGAGTGTGGTGGTGCACCTGGGCTAGAAGGAGACCCTGGGGCGTGGGATGAGAGATAGATGGGCTGATCTCAGCCCTTCAGAAATCTAGAATACTATGAGGTTCATTTGGCTCTCTTGTAGTTCTGGAATTAGGTGTTGCCAAGAGCGAAGGAGACTTCGTCTTCTGTTGACTATGTTGACCACCTCCCATTTTACCTTTGGTTAAAACCAAACTATGTTTCTTTTACTTTTAGAATGCTATAGCAGTTAGTAATTGGTTTGATGCTTGTGAAGTATAAAATAAGATGTCAGTTTTCATATCCTTGCACATACAGGGACATGTACAACTGGAGGTATTTTCTGATTTACCTTCTTCCCTTTTCTCCTCTCCTCCTTTCCCTCTCTCCCCCTTTTTTATTTCTTGAGATAGGATAGCCCAGGGTGACCTTGAATTTGCTGTGTAGCTGCGGGTGACCTTGAATTTCTTAACCTCCTGCCTCTACCTTCCAAGTTCTGGGATTATGAACCCATTTATACAGTACTGATAATTGATTCTAGGACATGCTAAGCAAGCACTTTTTATCAACTGAACCACATTCCCAGCACTAAGAAAGTTGCTTTTTTTGTTGTTTGTCTTTTACCAGCTTGTTTATATAATTTTATGATTGAAGAAAACCTTGTTTTTTGTTTGTTTGTTTTTGTTTCTGTTTTTTGTTTTTCGAGGTAGAGTCTCGCTCTAGCCCAGGCTGACCTGGAATTCACTATGTAGTCTCAGGGTGGCCTTGAATTCGTGGTGATCCTCCTACCTCTGCCTCCCAACTGCTGGAATTAAAGACATGCGCCACCACGCCCGGCCTTGTACCTGGTTTTTTGTGGGTATTGGGGAATCAAATCTGGGTCATTAGGCCTTGTAGGCATGCCCCTTAACTGTTGAGTCATCTCTCCAGCCCCCTGTCTCTTTTCTTGAGACATAGTCCAATGGATGGAAAGAGCTACTCCGCTTCATCATCTAGAAGGTTCCCTGTGAGAAACCTTTTGTTTTGGAGGTAGGAGCTCACTGTTTAATTTAGGCTGGCTTGGAACTGATGATCCTCCAGCATTCCCCATGAGTTTCTGGGATTTCAGATGCATGCCCCTGACTTGAGTCAAAGTTCCTTGATTGTAACTGAGTAAAGCAGTCCATTTAGACTTGTGCCCAATGTTTTAACTGCATCAAGTTTAAGGGGCAGTGTTCCTTAAATCTTACAAATCAAAAACAGGGGCTCTTGGATTCTTTTGTTGTTGTTGTTCTTCCCCCCCCCCTCCAGGTAGGGTCTCACTCTAGCCCAGGCTGACCTGGAATTCACTGTGTAGTCTCAGGGTGGCCTTGAACTCATGGTGATCCTCCTACCTCTGCCTCCCAAGTGCTGGGATTAAAGGCGTGCGCCGGCTATTGAATTCTTTTCTTTTCTTTTTTTTTTTTTTTTTTTTTTTTTGGTTTTTCAAGGTAGGGTCTTGCTCTAGTCCAGGCTGACCTGGAATTCACTATGTAGTCTCAGGGTGGCCTTGAACTCACGGCAATCCTCCTACCTCTGCCTCCCGAGTGCTGGGATTAAAGGCATGCGCCACCACGCCCGGCTGGATTCATTTTTATAACCCAGGATTCGGTGTATGCTTGTCTGTGCCTCTGGTCATGCAAGCTATCTGCTATTCTGGGGGTTTTGGTAGCTGATTGTTTTTCATTTTGCAAAACTACTTTTAGTTGACAGACAGACAGGGTCCTTTGTTTTACTGTTGTTACTAGCTCTGGATTAGAGGACAGCATTTTCCTTCAGGTATTATTAGTCTGAAAAGCATCTTGGATAGGAAGGTGAAAGTGAAACAAACCTAGGTTTATTGCACAGAGGAACTGTTTGCATTTTCTTATGTTTATTATCTGTTTTGGGGGGTGCACACATGCCACAGAGGTGTGTATGGGGTCAGAGGACAACTTTTGAGTGGTTCCTTATCTGTTCACCTTATTTGAGGTAGGGTTTCATGCTCTAGATTCTTGTTCTGCTATTCTTTGCTGGGCTTGCCTGGAGTTCCAGAAAATTCTCCTGTTTCTGCCTTTTAATCTTACCATCAGTGTCAATAATGGTAGGTGGATACCCAGCACGACTTTCAGCTTTTTATACTGGGTCTGGAGGTCACACTCAGGCTCTCTGGCTTGAGCAGCCAGCACTTGTCCACTGAGCCATTGCTCCAGCTCATGTATTCTTGTAACTCCATATGGCGTTAAGTTGCTTATAATAACGATTTTGTAGTATCTCACATATTCCTATGTTGGTAATGTTTTAAATTACATCTTTTAAAGTGGATTACTGTGGTTTTTAAAATTATTATTTTTTTGCAAGCAGAGAGGGAGGAGGAGAGAGAATATGAATGGGCATATCAGGGCCTCTTGCCACTGCAAATGGACTTTCAGTGCATGTTCCACTTTCTGCATCTGGCTTTAAGTGGGTACTGGGGAATTGAACCCAGGACCATCAGGCTTTGCAAGCAAGTACCTTTAACTGCTGAGCCATCTCTCCAGCCCTTAAATTTTTTTTTTTTCCGAGGTAGTGTGTCCCTCTAGCCCAGGCTGACCTGGATCTCTGTAGTTCCAGGCTGCCCTCAAACTCACAGCAAGCCTCTTACCTTTGCCTCCCAAGTGTTGGGATTAAAGGCATGGCTCTCTATTGTAATTTTAAAATGAATTTGGGAAATACTATATGGGAAATGTTAGTCCTAAAACCTTTTCCTGGGGGTTGAGGAGATGACTCAGTAGGTAAAAGTGCTTTCCATTCAAGCACAAGGACCGGAGTTTGGATTCCTAGCACCCATGTAAATGCTGGGTAGGAGTGGCAGCTAACCTGTAATTTCAGCACTTGGGAGGCAGGGGCAGGGTAGGGAATCCCATGGCAAGCTGGCTAGATTAGTTGAATCAGCAAGTACTAAATCAAATAAGAGACCCGGCCTTAGTAAATGAAGTGGAGAGCAATGAATGAAGACACATAATGTCCACTTGTGGCCTCCATATGCTGCATACACACACGTTCCCAAATACTTAGGAACATACATACTATACACACATACACACGCAAATAAAAATGCCCTTTTCCTGAGCTATCCATGATGGAAGATCTGTAATTCAGATGCTGGAGTAGGGGGGAATTGTTGAGGCAGAAGAATGACTGAGTTGGAAGCCAGCCTTGGTTAGACTCTTCTGTGAAATATCTCACACACACGCACACAAGCCAGGCATGGTGGCGGACACCTGTATTCCCAGTACTTGGGAGGCAGAGTTAGGAAGAGCCCTGAGTTCCATGTCAGCTTGAGACCAGTGAAGCCCTACCTCAAAAACAAAACACTTTCTCTTATAAATAAAAAAAAAATACACATTGTTTTTATATTTTTAGTTAAAATTGATTAAGCTAAAGGCAGTTGTGATATTTTAACTTGAAAATCTTGTAGCTATGCCTTATACTACACCAAGTTTATATTTTATGCTCAAAATTAGATTATTTGCATATATTCTTAATGGTGTCTAGTTTTCTGTATGTAGCATATTCATGAACCTACTGTGTGTTTGTGTGTGTGCGCGCGCGCGCATGTTTTATTGGCTGGGAGTAAAGGCCACCACACCAGCTCTTTTTTGTTTGTCTGTTTTGTTTTTTGACATAGGATCTCGCTCTAGCCCAGACTGACCTGGAATTGACTATGTAGTTTCATGGTGACCTCAAACTCATGGCAAGCCTCCTACCTCTGCCTCTTGAGTGCTGGGATTAAAGGGCGTGCGCCACCACGCCTGGCTTTTTTTTTTTTTTTTTTTTTTTTGGTTTTTCGAGGTAGGGTCTCACTCTAGCCCAGGCTGACCTGGAATTCACTCTGTGGTCTCAGGGTGGCCTTGAACTCATGGCGATTCTCCTACCTCTGCCTCCCGAGTGCTGGGATTAAAGGTATGCGCCACCATGCCCAGCAATTTTGGCATTTTTGAGTCAGCCTCCAAAGTTCTGGGATTAAAGCCATGAGCCCCTATCCTATGTCCAGCTCTTTTTGAGATGGGATCTCACTATATAGACCAGACTGACCTTGAACTTCTGGTCTTCCTGCCTCCATCTCTTGAGTGCTGGGACTACAGATGTGCACCCTGACACCTGGTTTATACTGTGTAGAGTTTCAAGTGTGTTAGATAAGCACTCTACCAACTAAGCTATATTTATATTCCAAGCTCCTGGATACTTTAAATAATTTTTTGCCACTGATATTTTTGGAGAGCATATTTCTAATGAATAAGAAGTAAAATACTGGGCTGGAGAAATCGCTCAGCAGTTAAAGTGTTTGCCTCCAAAGCCTTATAACCCAAGTTTGATTCCCCAGTACTCACATAAAGCCAGATGCACAAAGTGGTGCATGCATCTGGAGTCAGTTTGCAGCAGCTAGAGGCTCTTGTGCATCAATTCTCTCTGTCTCTCTCTGCTTGCAAATAATTTTTTTTTTTTTTTTGAGATAGGGTCTCACTCTAGCCCAGGCTGACCTGGAATTCACTATGTAGTCTCAGGCTGGCCTTGAACTCATAGTGGTCCTCCTAGTCTTCCTCCTGAGTGTTGGGTCTAAAGGCTTGTGCCACCATGCCTGGCATTGTATCTTTTAATTTTTATCACTCTAAATCTGTTTTCTTTTTTTTAATACTAGCTTTTAATTGTTTGTGTTTGCAAGCAGAGAGATAGAAGAGAGACAGAATAGGTGCACCAGGGCCTCCAGCCACTGCAGACGAGCAAGACATATGGGCCACTG
This sequence comes from Zapus hudsonius, assembly GCA_004024765.1. Lineage (NCBI taxonomy): Eukaryota > Metazoa > Chordata > Mammalia > Rodentia > Dipodidae > Zapus > Zapus hudsonius. Next base: position 21,341 of record PVHP010024555.1, on the reverse strand, counting down.
TGCATCTGGTCTGGCTTTACATGAGCACTGGGGAATCGAACCCAGGTCATTTGGCTTTGTAGACAAGCACCTTAACTGCTGAGCAAGCGCTCTCTCTCTCTCTCTCTCTCTCTTTCTCTGGTTTTTTGAGGTAGGGTTTTGCTCTATCCCAGGCTGACCTGGAATTCACCATATAGTCTCAGGGTAGCCTCAAACTCTCGGCAATCTTCCTACCTCTGCTTCTCGAATGCTGGCACTAGTAGTGTGCACCACTATGGCTGTCTTCTTCCTTTAAAAAAAATTGGTTTTACTTATTTATAAGCATGGAGAGATAGAATGGATATGTGGGTACTGGGGAATTGAACCCGGGTTGTTAGACTTGGCAGGCAAGTGCCTTCACTGCTGAGCCATTTTGCCACCCCCTCCTTTTTTTTTTTTTCAATATTTTATTTATTCATTTTCAAGCAGAGAGAGAGAGAGAGAGAGAGAGAGAGAACACCAGGGCCACCACCTTGTGGGTCTGGCTTATGTGGGTCCTGGGGAATTGAACCCGGGGCCTTAGGCACTGGAGGCAAGTGCCTTAACCGCAGAGCCATCTCTCCAGCCCCCCTCCTTTTTTTTTGAGGTAGGGTTTCACTCTAGCCCAGGTTGACCTGGATCTCACTCTAGTCCTAGGCTGGCCTCTAATTCACAGTCTGGCTTTTTTAAAAAAATGTTTTATTTATTCATTTTCAAGCAGAGAAATACAGAGAGAGAGAGAGAGAGCGCACACCAGGGCCACCACCTTGTGGGTCTGGCTTATGTGGGTCCTGGGGAATTGAACCCCGGGGCCTTAGGCACTGGAGGCAAGTGCCTTAACCGCTGAGCCATCTCTCCAGCCCCACAGTCTGGCTTTTAAAAAACTTTTTATTGAGAACTTCCATAAGTGTTTTGTTTTTGTTTTTAAATCTTAAGCTGTTTGTCTGCCTACTTACTTACAGACCTACTATTTATAGATTTTCTCTGGATCATGGCCTTGAACTGGTAATCTCTTGCCTCAGCTTCCCATGTGCTGGGGTTATGGTGTGTACCACCATTCTTGACTTTAATGATATAACCTTGTTTAACCGCCAGTATTTTTTTCCTTCTTTCTCCCCTCCTACAGAAATGGAGGCAAACGACCATTTTAACTTTACTGGCCTTCCCCCTGCATCTGCTGCCTCAGGACTGAAACCCTCTCCTTCCTCAGGGGAGGGCCTCTACACTAACGGGTCTCCCATGAACTTCCCCCAGCAAGGGAAAAGTGAGTGTGAGGGAAGCATAACTCGGGGAGGGTATGGGCATTATTTCTTCAGAGCAGGTTGATGGGAAGAAAATTGGCTCCATTTTGGGCTAGCTACTTCACAATAATGCTTTCCTGCTAGGTAGTAAGGGAGGAAGTAAATCTGCTGGACAGAAATCAAACTTCTAAGAACAAGTTCTAGGGGTTTATGAAAGCAACACTCAATCTTGATTTCAGATTAGAAGTGATTAGGAAAACATACTGGAAGCTGGGTGTGGTGGCACACGCCTTTAATCCCAGAACTGGGATGATGAGATAGGATGATTGCATTGAGTTGGAAGCCATTCTAGGCTAAGGAGTGAGTTCAGGTTAGCCTGAGCCAGAGTGTGACCCTTCCTCAAAAATGAGGGGGCGGGGGGGGGGTAAGAAAAAGAACAATAGACAGACACTGGCTTTTTCATTTTAGCATGCTCTTCTGTTAATCTTGTTTCCTGGCTGCTGCCAGTGAGAAGGGATGGTGGCTTCTGCTACTGCTAACTAGGGTTGAGAAAAAGATTAAAGGACTAGCCCTCTAAGAAGCTGTTTTTAGAGATTGATGAAGCCACTTTGGTCTAGTATTAGGGGTAAGGTAAATCTTACCTTATGTGCTTACCTTTTTATTTGTGCAGCAGAGAAGGCAGGTGGAAGTACCTTTGCCACTGCTTGTCCTTAGATAGAAAGTAGGGACAAAAGAGGCCTGCTTACACCTACTTCCCTCAGAGAGAAATTCTTAATTCCATAAGGAAGTATTTTCAGGATCAGATATATTTTTTAAATTTTTGTAGACGTATTTTTAATTAATTTTTAAAAAATATTCTATTTGTTTTCAAGCAGAGAGATACAGACAGACAGACAGACAGACAGACAAAGAGACAAAGAGAGAGCACCAGGGTCACCATCTTGTGGGTCTGGCATCAGCCACTTTGTCAGCTATTATTGAGTCTTTCCCTAGATTTGTCTTATCAGTTACTTTGAACCATGACTCTACCAATTACCTTTCTAATGTTTATGCTTGGAAGTAGAAAGAAGCCCATATGCTTTTCCTCCTTCCTTGCAACAGAAAAGTGCAGGTTTAAACTTACCATTTTTCTCTCCTGTGCTCTACAAAGGACTTGCAGATTTCCCTTTATTTCATTGGGATTCCCTACACACATAACACTGCCTACAGCTTTTTTTTTTTTTTTTTTTTTTATGTCTCATAACCTCAGAGAACTGGCCATGCAGAGATTTTAACCCTACTGGGCCTATGAGGAGAGACAGCCCAGCCTTCTGAGCTGGAATCTTGTCACTCTGGTGACTGCAAATTCTATTCTTAGCAAAGCACAAAGTGCTGGATCTGCATGTGCCAGTGAGGTAGAGGCTGTCCCTTCTGGTGCCACTGTGGGGCCAGTAGGCACTAGGGAAAAGTATGGGGAATGGGGGTTGGAGAATTTGGTCATGCCTCTCCAAGAGAAGAATTCCCATAGGGAATGAGAGGGGAAGAATGCAAGTTGCTGTAGGGAATCTACATAGAGTCTTCATTTAATAAAAGCTAGCAGCAGTAGCCAACTTTCCTATGATGCCTCCTATGGTCAACCTAGATAGCTCCCCAGCCCCTACTCAGCAGCCTCAGCAGCAGTTGCTAAACTTACCTCCAGGGTTGTCTGGGCTTGTATTCCTCTGAGACCTCAAGACTAAATGTAACAGAGGGGATACCCCCCTTGCCGTTTTCTAATCAGGGCTGTTACTTTAGGGTTCTTTTGGTGGTTATTTGCACATATGTCCATAACTGACACCTCTTTTTTTCTTTTCTGCCAGGTTTGAATGGGGATGTGAATGTTAATGGCTTATCTACTGTATCTCACACTACTACTTCAGGGATTTTGAACTCTGCTCCCCACTCATCCAGCACCTCACACCTTCATCACCCTAACGTGGCCTATGACTGTCTCTGGAACTACTCACAGTACCCATCTGCCAACTCTGGTAGCAACCTCAAAGACCCAACCCTTCTCTCTCAGTTTTCGGAGACACAGTATCAACTCAATGGCATCCTTGGGGGCAGCCGACAACCTTCATCCCCGAGTCACAACACTAATCTTCGAGCTGGGAGTCAAGAGTTCTGGGCCAATGGTACTCAGAGTCCCATGGGGCTTAACTTTGACTCCCAGGAACTGTATGATTCCTTTCCTGACCAGAATTTTGAAGTGATGCCCAGTGGACCCCCAAGTTTTTTCACCTCCCCACAGACTTCTCCTATGTTGGGATCTAGTATCCAGACCTTTGCACCCTCCCAGGAGGTAGGCAGTGGGATCCATCCTGATGAGGCAGCAGAAAAGGATCTGACTTCAGTTGTGACAGAAAATGGCACTGGCTTGGTAGGCAGCTTGGAGCTGGAGGAAGAGCAGCCAGGTATAACTGGGTACATGAGCTGGGTGAGGAGAGGGAAAATGGGGCAGGGTGGGGGGAGTAGTAGCCTTTTGAGGTGAGGCAAACTTGTCTTTCCAGCTCTCTGTAGTAGAGGCTAATTTGCATGTTGGTAATAAGTAGAGCCAAGTGGCTGGTGTTTTTGTGGCCGCAGCACTAGTTTGAGTGGGAGTACAAATTATTCCAAGCTCATGGAGAGCTACTGGCCTGTAGAGGGCAAGTGGGCGACCCTTGAAATAGCCTCAACTGTAGAAAGACACTGAATCAAGAAAGGCTTCATAAAAACAAACGGGCATATTTGGTCTTTAATCCCAGCATTGGGGAGAGGGGGGAGGCAGAGATAGGAGGATTGCCCACTATGAGTTCAAGGCCAGCCTGAGACTACATTGTGAATTCCAGGTCAGCCTGAGCTAGAGCAATACCCTACCTTGAAAAACCTGGATGGGGGAGGGGGAAAGGGCTTCTTGGGCTGAGATGTAGTTTAGTTGGTAGAATGCTTGCCTAGCATATATTAGAGTCCTGGGGTTGAGTACCACATAAACTGGATGTGGTGGCACATGTCTATAATCCCAAAATTTGGAAGGTGGAGGCAGGAGGAACAGTAGTTTGGGATCATCATCCTTGGCTATATATATATATAGCAAGTTCAAAGCCAGCTTAGAATGAGACCTTGTTTTGTTGTTTTTGAGCTAGGGTCCAACTCCAGCCCAAGCAGACCTGGAATTTAGTTTATAGACTCAGGCTGGAATTAAAGGCATGGATCACCATTCCTCCCCGCCCCCTTCGTTGTTGGCATCATTAACACATGACTATATCATTGCTTCTCACCAATTAGATAAAAATTTAGTTTATAGTCTATATCCAGTTCGAGGGTGGTCACCCTGTAGAAAGTCAGGATGTTTTCTGTTTTACTTGTTTGGAAGATAGCTGAGATTGTGGTGGGATTCTTTTATGTCAAGCCTCACTCTTTTTCCTTTTTTTTGCCTGCGGTAGCGGGTCACCCCCCCCTTCCAGTTAGGGTTTCACTCTAGCCCAGGCTGACTTGGAACTCACTCTGTCGTTCTAGGCTGGCTTCGAACTCACAGCAGTCCTCCTACCGATGCCTCACAAGTGCTGGGATTAAAGGCATGTGCCACCACACTCAGGCTTTAAGATATAGACTATCTGGATATGATCATTTCCCCACATGAAAATGGAAGGATAGCAGTGTGCGCCACCACGCCCAGCTCAGATTTAAAAAAAATTTTTTAAATTTATTTTATTGTTATTTTTATTTTTATTTTTTTGTTTGTTTGTTTGTTTTTGAGGTAGGGTCTCACTCTAGTCCAGGCTGACCTGGAATTCACTATGTAGTCTCAGGCTGGCCTTAAACTCACGGAGAACCTCCTACCTGTGCCTCCGAGTACTGGGATTAAAGGTGTGTGCCACCACGCCCGGCAGATTTTTTTTTTAATGTGGGTGCTTGGACCAAATTTAGGGCCTCATGCTTCCACAACAAGGACTCTTACCTGCTGAGCCATCTCCCCAGCCCCAAAAGGTTTTAACCTAAATTTAAGGGTAGTCATGTTAGAGAGGTAGGGGAGACACTTAGTACCCAAGTGTGAATGCAGGCTTCTGTTGAGAGTTGCCTAACCATTTTTTTAGCAAAGATTAAACTGTCTACTATAGCTAAATTGAAAGCATCAAGTTTTTTTTTTAATTGATTTATTTGCATGGGGAAAGAAGAGAGAATATAAGAATGAATGAAAATGAATGGCTGTGCCAGGACCTCTTGCTGCTGCAATTTAATCATGCACTTTATGCATCTGGATTTAAGTGGGTACTGGGGAATGGAACCTGGGCCATCAGGCTTTGCAAACATCTTAACCACTGAGCCATCTCTTTAGCCTTGTTTTTTTTGTTTTTCAAGGTAGGGTCTCACTCTAGCCAAAGCTGACCTGGAATTCACTATGTAGTCTCAGGGTGGCCTGGAACCCATAGCGATCCTCCTATCTCTGCCTCCCTGAGTGCTGTGATTAAAGGCGTGTGCCACCACACCCGGACTGTTTGTTTGTGTTTTCAAATATTTTACTTATTTATTGCAAGGAGAGAGAGAGAGAGAGAGAGAGAGAGAGAGAGAGGGAGAGGGAGAAGGAGAAGGAGAGAGAGGAGAGGAGAGGACAGAGAGGAGAGAATGGGCAGACCAGAGCCTCCAGCCACTACAAAAAACTCCAGATGCATGTACCACTTTGTGCATTTGGCTTTATGTGGGTATTGGGAAATGGAACCCAGGTCATTAGGCATTGTAGGCAAGCTCCTTAACCACTGAGCAATCTTTCTAGGCCATTTTTGTTTTCCAAGGTAGAGTCTCACTCTAGCCCAGGCTGACCTAGGTTGACATTATATAGCCTCAGGGTGGCCTCAAACTCAACGGTGATCTTCCTACCTCTGTCTCCCAAGTGCTGGGATTAAAGGCATGTGCCACCTCGTCCAGATCTTTTTGTTAACTTTTTATTAGCAGCTTCCATAATGATAGGTAATAACCCATGATAATTCCCTCCATACCCCCATTTTCCCCCTCTCAAATCCACTCTCCCATCATATCCCTTCCTCCTCTCAATTAGTATCAATTTTATTTTGATGTTTTCTTCTCTTCCTCCTATAATGAAGGAAGTTCTTGTGTAGGTAGTGTCAGGTACTGCAAAGTCATGAATATTGCCGGGCGTAGTGGCGCATGCCTTTAATCCCAGCACTCTGGAGGCAGAGGTAGGAGGATCGCCATGAGTTCAAGGCCACCCTGAGACTACAGAGTGAATTCCAGGTCAGCATGGGCTAGGGTGAGACCCTACCTCGAAAAACCAAAAAAAAAGTCATGAATATTAAGGCCATTTTGTTTTTGGAAGATTGCATTGTAAACAGTCCTACCCTTCCTTTAGCTCTTATAATCTTTCTACCACCTCTTTTGCAATGGACCCTGAACCTTGGAAGTTGTCTCAGTGCTGAACACTCCACTGTCACTTCTCAACACTATGGGGACTTTTGAGTCATCTTGGTGGTCACCGTCCATCTGAAAAGAGAAGCTTTACTAGCCAAAAGTGAGAGTAGAATTAATATATGGGTTATACACATTTTTAAAAAGTGCTTATTAAGGAAATTTGGAAGGCATAATATATGCATTTGCCCAGACAACAGCAGGTTTTATTCCCCTAGAGCTCATGACCTCCCCCCCATAGGCTTTTGACTAGGTTTTCAGTACTAGGCATGGATTCTCTCCTGTGGAGCTGACCTCCAGTCCAATTAGAGAGCAGTTGGCTTCCCCCATTATAGACTTGCCACTATTGCCCCACTTGGCACATTTGGCCTATCTTACTTACCATTCTTAAGGCTTGCAAGGTCCACTGCTGTTTACCACTGTTGATGACTTCTTTCTCCCATAGGGCTGCATGCAGCTGTAGGAAAGCATCAGTTTTTTTTAATCAATATTTTTATTATTCCAAAATGAGATACCTTGTATTAGTAAATATGATTACGTTAGTATCCCTGATTTCCTCCTCCCTGTCCCCAATCCACTGGGTATCCTCCTCGGTGGGCATACTGGATCGTTTCATAGGGTAAGAGGTTATGGATAGCACGGGGCAGCCAGGTCCCCCCCCCAATACACTTATGTGTTGTTGCTGAGGGGGGCAATATCTCTGGATATGTTCCCTCACCATGACTCTTACACTCTTTCCGCCCCCTCTTCCGCTTAGTTTCCTGAATCCTGGTAGGTGAGATCTTAAGGGCCTCTGTACTTCTGCTTTAGGTTGTGTTGAAAATCGTTGGTGTCTGTCACACTGACGTATCCTGGGTTGACTGATTAGTTGTGCTAATAGATCTCTTGCCATCCCAAAGCATCAGTTTTAACTTTTGTTCTATCCTGGTGTTCCGTAGAACTAAAAATGTGTGGCTACAATGATTCTGTCACCTCTGTGGAGTCATTACACCAAGAAGTCTCAGTCCTAGTCCCTGACCCTACAGTGAGCTGTTTAGACGATCCTTCACATCTTCCTGATCAACTGGAAGACACTCCAATCCTCAGTGAAGACTCTCTTGAGCCTTTTGACTCTCTGGCACCAGGTGGGCTTGGAGGGCTGTATTCCTTCCATTTTCCCAGGTTAGTCAGCCCCGACTACTAGGAAAAGATAAATCAGGGACAGTGTTAGCGAATCTGGGGTTGTAAGTAATCCAGTGCCACTGACCTGGCTGTGCCAACTATAGTCTGAGCTAAACTAGTTTATTTCCCAGGTTCTCTCCCAGAATTCCATTTGCCCAAGAGCCCTGGGCTGTGATAATTCACTGAGTAGGGATGTAACCACCATATAGTTGAGCTTTGGGTTCTAACTAACTAGAAAATAAACATTTGCTAATGAACAATAAATTTTTCTCCAGTGAAATATAAAAATGCCTGTTTTATGATAAATGCTATGTTTTCGCAAGAATCTATGAGTAAATGGTCAATACCTTTCCCTCATTTTAACAATCATAACATAACATTACACTTTTAGAGGGCTATACATTTCCCCTAAATTACTATTAGAATCTTGTCGAATGGGGTGGCTGAGGCAGGAGAATTATTAACTTGAAGCCAGTCTGGACTGCAAGTAAGATCCTGTCTTGCATCTCCTCTAGCCCCAAATTCACACTAAAACCAGGGTTGGATATTTCTTGGCGGCCAACATTTCAAAAAAGAAATCTTGCTGATTTTTTTCCCCTTAATGTTCTGCTTTCTAATTTTTTTTTTTCACTCCCATAAACAGAGCCAGTGAGTAGAGGACTTTATGGTATAGATGACACAGAGCTGATGGAAGCAGAGGACAAGCTGCCTCTTGAGGACAACCCTGTAATCTCTGCCCTCGATTGCCCTTCCCTCAATAATGATACTGCCTTCAGTCTCCTGGCAGATGATAATCAAACATCAGCTTCTATCTTTGCCAGCTCCTCCTCTCCACCTGTTTTAGGGGAGTCTGTCTTGCAAGGTAAATGAAGAGAAGTAGGACAAATAGAGTCCTTGACTTATAAAAGAGTGAGAGAGTAAGTAAGTTCCATAGTTAGGCCCTTGGGAGAAGAAAATCTGTAAGAGTAACTTGCTGAGTGTTGAGGGGTTTATGGGATAGCATATGATGAGAATTAAAAAGGTACGAGTGACCACTGCATGCTGACTTGTGTCTTCAGTGGAGAAACACTTGTGGGACTTGGAGATTACAAAGAAAAAGAGTAGAGAATTTTATGGCTCCAAGTAAAAGCTGTTTCTTAATATAATAACAATAGCAGTTTTGCCCTTTAAGATGCAAAAAAAAAATTTATTTGTAAGCAGAGAGAGTCAGAAAGAGAGAATAGGTGTGCCAAGGCCTCTAGCCACTGCAAATGAATTCCAGATGCATGTGCCGCTTTGAACTTGGATTGTTAGGTTTTGCAGGTAAAAGCCTTAACTGCTGAGCCATCTCTCTGGCCCCAACAATGCTTGCTTTAAATTGGAGAAATCCAGAGCTAATTTTTACAAAAAATTATTTATTTGCATTTGTGAATGTATGTATGTATATGGTCATACCAGGGTTTCTTTCCATTGCAAATGAATGTCTGATGCATGTGCCACTTTATGTAGGTGTCTGGGGGTTTGAACTCATGCTGGTGGACTTTGCAAACAAATGCCTTTAACCACTGAGCAATCTCCCCAGTTCCCAGAGCTAATGTTTCTTAAGTAAAAGCTCTCACTATAACACTCCTTTAGCTTAATCTATTTGCCCAAGAGCCCTGGGCTGTGATAATTCACTGAGTAGGGATGTAACCACCATATAGTTGAGCTGAATAGTTGACTGAATAGATTCTCTTATATGTCGTCATTTTCCCTTTACTTACACTATCCCTTTCGATTTTAGATAACAACTTTGTCCTGAATAATGACAGTGACTCTGAGCAGGAAGAAATGGAGACTCAAACTTCAGATTTCCCACCTCCCCTGATCCAGCCTGCCCCTGAACAGTCAACCACTATTCAGTTACATCCAGTAGTCTCCCCAACAGCTTCATTGGCAGCTTCCCCAGAAATCTCTCCCAAAGTTTCTCCAGGAGCGTCTCCACTCTTCCCCCCAGCAGTCTCTCCAGCTTCCTCAGCAGCCCTCCCTTCAGTCTCCTTAGAAGCCTCCTTGACAGCACCAGTGACCTCCCCACGAGCTTCCCCTGTGCCTGCCCCAAATAAAGATGGCACCTGCTTGCCTGCGCCAAGAACCAGCACCTCGGGTGGGGGTGAGTATCCAGGTCCTGCTGTGCTTCTGCCTGACCCTTCCCCACTAATCTGTGATTTCACAATTTTGCTCAATCTCTTGTCTTGGTTCTCTGGTCTTCCTCTGAAGGTGATGTCCTAAGGAGACGTATTGCTACCCCAGAAGAAGTTCGTCTTCCCCTCCAGCATGGGTAAATGCTCTAGATTGCTACATGCATTGACCATTGACCATTGACCTTGACAAGATTAATGCATGACTCAAGGAAGAAAGGAATTCATCTATGGAGAGAAAGGGCGGTGACATCGTAGATTATAGGACAGTTATCTGTAATCATAGTGCTCTTTGGCATAAGATTCCTAGGTTTTTCCCTCATCTATTCTTCCATTCTTATGGTAACTGAGTCTTGATCAAGGAGTGCCAGCTATTTGTTTTTCCAAATTAAGGCTCCCATGTCCTAATTAGTCAGATTGTCCTATTATCATAGAGGAGGGATAATAATAATGGACCAAGAGTGGCTTACTACCAATAAATTGGGTGGTTTTGTATAGTTGTTTCTTTTTTAATGTTCTTTGGAGAATCATGCTCTGATATAGTTTAACTTAATTGAATGACCAAACTAGGTCCTTAGGGAAATAACTGTCTTCCTAGATTTTCTCTATCCCTACCACTTATGGTCACCAAGCCTGAGTACTTGAGTATTTGAGTACTGAGTATTTGAGAGAATGATAAGGGTTACTTTTCCAATTCATTGCTCAGAATGTAGAGTTCTAACTAAATGTGAACTCCTGAGTCATTTCATGGAGTCAGCAGCACATTTACTGCCTACTTGCCTCCTTGTCTCCTATCTTCGGCCTTTAATTCTTTAGATCTTTATTTTTTTTACTGAAAACTCAATGATTACCCTAAATGGTGTCAGGGAGGGGTTTCTGACTGCAAAAGGAGAGGTGAATATTTTTTTTGGATTGTGCAGTTTAGTATATATTGCTTTTCTCCTGAGGGGTTTGCTGGACCTCAAGCCTGCCTGCTGATTAAGTTTATGTACCTTGCTGCTCTTGCATGTAGGACTGTTTGTATGCAGGACTAGTGAGATAGATGTGGGAGGTTCATCTGCTCAGTGGGCTTGACTCCTGGGTGGCATGGGTGGGTAGGGGTGTGACCTGGTGGCAGGGCCCATGTGCTTCTCTGGCAGGTGGCGGAGAGAGGTGCGAATCAAGAAGGGCAGCCACCGCTGGCAGGGGGAGACCTGGTACTATGGCCCCTGTGGGAAAAGGATGAAGCAATTTCCAGAGGTTATCAAGGTAAGACAGCATTAGTGGGTGTTTTTAATTTTTAATATTTTACTGATTTATTTGAAAGTAGAGGGGGGAGTGTGTGTATGTGTGTGTGCATGTGTGCACACTACAGCAAATGAACTCCAGATGCATGTGCCACTTTGTGTATCTGACTTTATGTGGGTACTGGGGAATTAAACCCAGGCCAAAAGGCTTTGCAAGCAAGTACCTTTAAGTGAGGAGACATCTCTCTAGCCTATTTGTGGGTGTTTTTAAAGAAGTACAGATTCTTTTTACAGGATTCTGGGATAGCAGGCTGGCATTGTCTACTTTGAGGCTTGTTCTGCTGTGCCCTTGCTGGCCAAAGACTTTATGGGGCTGCTACTTGATTAATAATGCCACTTTATTTTCTCCTTTCAGTACCTCAGCCGCAATGTGGTACACAGTGTTCGTCGTGAGCACTTCAGCTTCAGTCCCCGCGTGCCTGTTGGAGATTTCTATGAAGAAAGAGATACACCAGAGGTACTGGCCCAAGGGTTAAAGAAGCTTTTGTCCCTGAAAATAGTTGGCAAATAAGCTATAGTTTACTCTTGTGGGGTTTGGTGATTTGGAAACCTTGAGTGACTCAGAGGGCCTGGTGGCATGCGCTGGTTCTCTCCCATGATTAGCATAATTTTTCTTGTTATTTTAGGGCTTGCAGTGGGTCCAGCTCTCAGCAGAGGAGATTCCTTCCAGGATTCAAGCAATTACTGGCAAACGGGGGCGACCTCGAAACAATGAGAAGGCAAAGACAAAGGAAATTCCCAAGGTGAAACGGGGCCGAGGTCGGCCACCTAAGGTCAAAATCCCTGAGCTATTAAATAAGACAGACAACCGTCTCCTAAAGAAACCAGAAGTTCAAGGTACATTGGTTATTTCTTACTTAGGAATTTTGCTCTCTCCAAGAGATATCTGAAATGTTGCTGAATTGATAATGCCTGGCTTTCCTAGGTATGTGAGATCAGCTTCTTCTCTTTGGAGGGCAGAATCAAGGGTCATAGATAACACTTTTTTTAAAAAAATTCATTTTCAAGCAGAGAGATTCAGAGAGAAAGAGAGAGAGAAGAGAGAGAGAGAACCAGGGCCACCACCTTGTGGGTCTGGCTTATGTGGGACCTGGGGAATTGAACCCAGGGCCTTAGGCACTGGAGGCAAGTGCCTTAACCGCTGAGCCATCTCTCCAGCCCCATAGATAGCACTTTGGTGGTCCTTGTCCAGCCAACTTCTTCCTCTTAGTTGCTTTTACTAGTAAAATCTTGGGCTGTCCCCAAATTCAATAATATGGTCCAAAGGAGATGACTTACGTGCCCCCCCTTTTTTTTCTTCTTTTCTTTTCTTTTTTTTTTTTTTTTTGAGGCAGTCTTACTCTAGCTCAGGCTGACCTAGTACTCATATTAAGCAGCCCAGGCTGGCCTCTCATGGTGATTTTCCTACATTAACTTTTAGCTCATTAACTCATGGTGATCCTCCTACATTAACCACCTGAGTGCAGCTGGCTCACATACCCTTTCCTACCCTTATACTGATTTGCCTTATTTATATTGATTTATATACCTTTTCCTTGCTTATTTTCACTGTTGTGACAAGTCAAAACTGAATTCAGTAGATAATTAGCACTATTTTAGTGGAGTAGTGTTGTAGTCAGCCACACACTGCTGGGATGAATCTCCAAACCAGGCACAGTTATGGGAGGAAAGGATTTATTGAACCTATACAGGGGTAAGTTCCAAAACAGCAAGAGGCTGTCCCCTTTCACAGGTCCAAGCAGAGAGAGAAACCCACCGCTGGGATGAATCTCCAAGCTAGGCACTGTTATGGGAGGAAAAGATTTATTGAAGCCATATTGAAGCAGAGAGAAAAATCCATCACCATGCATGCACACACATGCAAAATAGGCAGGAGGGCCAGGCAAAGGGAGAGAAATTTCTTCCTCTTTGGGGTGGAAGCCTAAAGGTGGAGTCCAGCCTTAGGGTGGAGTCTTGCAACCCTTTCCCAGACTTAATGACTTCCTGAGTCTCTGGAATTTCCTTCCTGCACTACCCACATAGCAATGGGTGTTTACTTCTAGCTTCTTTGAGTTTCTTTAATCCTGCCCCCTACCGAGAGGCTGCCTTCCTATAAACATCCTCAGAGACCCACCCAAGATTACTGAAAAGGTCAAGTTGACAACAAAACCTAACCATCACATGTGGACAGGTGGGAAAATGTCTGGTTTTTTTTTTTCAGTAAATGTTTACTCTTGTATATTTTAAAGAATGTGGAAAAACTTTGTTCTTAATATTCAGATTTTTAGCTCTTCCATCTTCTAACTATGATCTAGAATAGGCTTCATAGTTTAATAAAAGATGTAAGTGGTTCAGCTGTCCATATTACTTAACTCAGAGGGTTACATGAAGATGTATGGTGGTATTTCTCTATCAAAAACAAAAAAGTGTCAAAAATATCAATTATGATATAAATGGGGCTGGAGAGATGGCTTAGCAGTTAAATGTGCTTGCTTGCAAAACCTATTGACCTGTGTTTAGTTCCCCAATACACACATAAAGCCAGGTGCACAAAGTGGTGCATGCATCTGGAGTGAGTTTGTGGTAGCAGGAGACCCAGGCTTACCCATTCCCCCCTCCCTTCTTTCCCTTCTCAAATATATATGAATAAAAAAGAAATAAATGAACTTTTTTGGTAGATTTATACTTTTAGTCTTATTGGGCATGGTGGTGTACTCCTTTAATTCCAGCAGTGGGGGTGGGTGGGCGGGGGTGTGTGCAGAAGAGGTAGGAGGATAATTGTGAGTCCTCCTCAGCCTGGGTTAGAGTGAGACCCTATCTTGAAAACAAACAAATAAAATTTAGTCTTCCAGGAAGGAAGGAATTTAGGTCTGTTAGTGGAGTGAGCCTTGGGAGCTAAGTGTAGATATTAGCTACTATCAGTGTGGATCTTACTCTTTAGAAGTAATTCATTGTCTGCCTTTTTTTTTTTCTTAACACATGCTAGGTTCTCAGTGTTGCCAACTACTACTACCTTTCCTTGGCAGTTTGGCTTTCTGTTTCCTTTAACACTCTGCACTAAAATTAGTCTGTGCATTGCTACCCTTGTTGGATAACCTGGGAAAGAGACTCCTTTTTATCAGTTGGACCACTTCTAGAGCAGTCTGGTTAGAAGTCTAACTAAACTTCTAGAAGTCTGGTTAGGGACTGCTGTTTATGGGTTAGAGATACAATTTGAGCTCTTTGTACAAATCCCATGGCAGATTTTTCCTCAAACATTTTTTTATGTATACTTAAATAACAATAGAGCTGGGTGTGGTGGCTCATGCCTTTAGGAGGCTGAGGCAGGAGAATTACGGTGAGTTTGAAGGTAGCCTTACTACAGAGTGAGTTCTAAGTCATCCTGGGCTAGAGTGAGACTCTGCCTCAAGGGGGAAAATCAAAATTGTTCATGGAGCTGCATGGGATGCCAGCATGTTTGTTCTTACTTGCTCATTTCATTTTACTTTCCACCTTCACAGAAACACTGCCTGAGGAAGATAAAGCAAAGATGAGTAAAAGCAACAAGAAGACAAGGCAGAAGGTACAGCGGGGAGAGTATCAAGCTCCTGTCCAAGGGCAGGTGAGGGACATTAGTGGACTAGCTCATAATATACTTATTTTCTTCTACCGCCCTCATTTGCCATCTCCTGTGTAGTAGGAAATAAATAACACATTTATTTCCCTGAAGTTCTTGGGCTTATTTAGAAAATTGGGCCTGTTGAAGAATAATGTAGGCATCTATCTTTAGGGTGAGAGAACTGGTCCACTGTCAACCCCTCACCATCCCATCTCTCACCTCTCCTCCCCAGCACCCTTGTCTGTTTTTAATCCTAGCCCAAGCAGAGATGCTTTCAGAGTTTGAGGAGAAATGACTTCCCTTATGGTTTACAGGCCAGAAACAAGAGGAAGCAAGACACCAAGAACTTAAAGCCGAAGGACACTAAGAAGAAATTGAAGGTAGGTAGCAAGTCTATATTTTTTTCCATTGAGGTGTATAAAACACTAGTACTGAGTTACAACCCCATTTCTCAAGTCTAATTTTGAAGCCAACAAACGGATTTTACAAGACATTACATTTCTGGGCTTTTGGGTTTGGGAGGGAATAGGACCCAGAAAGTATAGTGACTGGTATCTTTGACACTGTTTTGTTCCTCTCTTCTTTGGGTGGGTAGGCAGAGAAGGAAAAGATAAAGACAAAGCAGGAAAAAGTGAAGAGGGAAAAGAAAGAGAAGGGGAAAATGAAGGAAAAGGAGGAGGTTACCAAAGCCAAGCCAGCCTATAAAGCAGATAAGACCATTGCTGTTCAGAGGCGCCTGGAAGAGCGACAGAGGCAGCAGGTGATCTTAGAGGAGATGAAGAAGCCCACAGAGGATATGTGTCTGACTGACCACCAGGTAGTGAGGGGAAAACAGACATTCCCAGGGTCCTGGAGGGGCCAGTTGTTTCCTTCAGATAAATCTAACAGGATGCTTTCCCACTTTTATCCCTCCAGCCTTTGCCTGACTTTAATCGCATCCCTGGTTTGACACTGCCCAGTCAGGCCTTCTCAGACTGCTTGGCTGTTGTGGAGTTTCTGCACAGTTTTGGCAAGGTGCTGGGCTTTGAT
Source organism: Zapus hudsonius (assembly GCA_004024765.1). Taxonomy (NCBI): domain Eukaryota; kingdom Metazoa; phylum Chordata; class Mammalia; order Rodentia; family Dipodidae; genus Zapus; species Zapus hudsonius. The sequence goes on along the minus strand of PVHP010024555.1, from coordinate 5,476 downwards.
CCTACCAAAGATGTGCCCAGTCTTGGGGTCCTGCAAGAAGGACTCTTGTGTCAAGGTGATAGTTGGGGCAAAGTGCAGGACCTGCTCGTGCAGCTCTTGAAGGCTGCACTCCATGATCCTGGCTTGCCCTCCTACTGCCAGGTGAGCTCCTTTCAAGGCCTGGGATACAGGGCTTGGGCTTGGTTTGGCTCTCTGAGAACACTTCCAAGTTTCTACTGAAAATAATTCAGAGGAATAAAGGGAATGGAGCTTCTTCCTATTTTCTATTTTTCTTTCCCTGATGTCTAATTTTTTTTTTTTTTTGGTTTTTCGAGGTAGGGTCTCACTATAGCCCAGGCTGACCTGTAATTCACTATGTAGTCTCAGGGTGGCCTTGAACTCACAGCGATCCTCCTACCTCTGCCTCCCGAGTGCTGGGATTAAAGTGTGCGCTACCACACCTGGCTTTCTTTGTAGTTTTTTTATCTTGTCCTAGAAGCTTTCATCCTTTTCCTCTTGTCTTAACTCTCTAGTTTTCTGCCAGGTTTGTCCAATTTGACTTGTTCCCCTTTCACTTTTCATTCCCATTATGTTTTTTCATAAATAGTCCCTAAAGATCTTGGGGGAGAAAGTGTCTGAGATCCCGCTGACCAGAGACAACGTGTCTGAGATCCTGCGCTGCTTCCTTATGGCGTATAGAGTGGAACCAGCTCTCTGTGACAACCTGCGCACCCAGCCTTTTCAAGCTCAACCACCCGGACAAAAGGCTGCTGTCCTGGCCTTCCTTGTGCACGAACTCAATGGCTCCAGCACCATCATCAAGTGAGGGGCTGGGGTGGGTGGTGATGGTTATCCCAGGCCTTGTGTGAAAATGTGATGGCGGGCCTGGCATGGTGGCGCATGCCTTTAATCCCAGCACTCCGGGAGGCAGAGGTAGGAGGATCACCATGAGTTTAAGGCCAGTCTGAGACTACATAGTGAATTCCAGGTCAGCGTGGGCAAGAGTGAGACCCTACCTGGAAAAACAAAACAAAAAAATGTGATGGGGGGACTGGGGAGGTTGGGGGAGATAGCGCTATCTAGAAGCCCTGGGGTGGTTGTGTCTCCACTGCCTTGTTCTGAGGATATTGGGATGACTTGTAACAGAATTTTAAGTGTCCTCCTTGAGAGAATGTAAGCCTTCCTTTGCCATCCATCTAGTCTAGATTCTGGGCCAAAATCACTACAGCTTCTTTAAACCTTTAAACTTCTCTTTCTCTCCCCCCCCCTTTTTTTTTTTTTGTTTTTGTTTTTGTTTTTCGAGGTAGGGTCTCACTCTAGCCCAGGCTGACCTGGAATTCACTATGTAGTCTCAGGGTGGCCTTGAACTCACAGCAATCCTCCTACCTCTGCTTCCCAAGTGCTGGGATTAAAGGCGTGCGCCACCACGCCCGGCCCCCCTCATTTTTTTTTTGTACTGCCATTTTCCCCTAAAAATCCCATTCTCTTATTCTGCAGTGAGATTGACAAGACTCTGGAAAATATGTCCAACTACAGGAAAAACAAGTGGATTGTTGAAGGCCGGCTCCGGAGGTAGGGACAGAACAGAGTAGAGTCCAGAGGGAGGCTAGGAGGAAGAAAGGATGAGGCATAGTCAGGAATTTGCCTGAACAGAACATGGTGCCCTTCACTGAATTTTGGATTTTACTAGGGTTTTGGATTATTTAGATTTCAGGAGTTTTGTTTTGTTTTGTTTTGCATTACCATGTTCCTCACCATTTTTTTTTTTGTTAATCTTCATCTATTTCAAGAGTGAAAATTGCTCTGGCCAAGCGAACTGGACGGTCTGAGGTTGAGTTGGAAGGGCCAGAGGAAGGACTGGGACGGAGGCGCAGTTCTCGGATCATGGAGGAAACCAGTGGTATGGAAGAGGAGGAGGAAGAGGAGACGATAGCAGCTGTCCATGGCCGTAGGGGTCGAAGAGATGGAGAGGTACTTGCCCAAAACCAAGGAAAGCAAGAGTTAGAGTATGACTTTTTCTTGAATCTGATAACTCCCCTTTTCTCGATGTCCATTTGTTTTCGCTCCAGGTTGATGTTACAGCAGCTAGCATCCCAGAGTTAGAACGACAGATAGAAAAACTCAGTAAGGTACTGTTTTTCTAACCTCCTGAGACTTGGAAATGGGCTGGGGAAAGACTTGATCACCTTCTGTCAGGACATGGTAGTTAACACCTTTAATCCCAGTACTCAGGAGGCTGAAGTAGGAGGATCACTGAGTGTTTGAGACTAGCCTGGGCTTCAGAGTTCAGAATGAGTTCCAGATCATCCTGGGCTACAGTGAGACCCTGCCTCAAAAAATACCAAAAATGTTGGTGGGGGGCTGAGGAGATGGCTCAGCAATCTTTAACTGATGGCTCAGGTTCAATTCCCTAGTTACCCACATAAAGCTGGATGAACATTCAGTTGTACTGGGTACTGGCAAGAGACCCTGGTATGCCTTCCCCTCCCCCATGAACAAGTGAAACAACAATAACAAAATGGGTCTGGAGAGATGGCTTGGTGGTTAAGACGCTTGCATGCATAGCCTGACGACGTGGGTTCAATTCCCCAGTACTCACAGAAGCCAGATACACAAAGCAGTGTATCAGTGTATACATATGGAGTTTGTTTGCAGTGGCTAGAGGTCCTGGTGTTCCCATACACTCCCCCCTCCCCCCCCCTGCAAATAGAAAAAAAAAGCCACAAGAATTGATCACCTTCTGAGATGTTACCAGTTCTATAGCGAAGTTGAAAACCATTGTTTTCTTCTCCCCTATGTTAGAATTTACCACCCTCATTCCAAAATGATTTTTATTCATCTTCATTCTCTACTATATACCCAGCGTCAACACTTCTTTCGCAAAAAGCTGCTTCACTCATCCCAGATGCTTCGGGTAGTCTCCTTGGGTCAAGACCGTTACAGACGCCGCTACTGGGTATTGCCATATTTGACTGGTATCTTTGTGGAAGGAACAGAGGGGAGCTTAGGTAGGTATATTTGTGGAAGCTTAAATTCTGAGTCCTAGTGTCCCTGAGCTTCTTTAGTTTTCTTTTTCTTTTATTTTTTTTTAAAGCTTTTTATTGACAATTTCCATTAAGTATAGATAATAAAACCATGATAATTCCCAGTCACTATCCCTATTTTTCCTCTCCTAGATCCACCCTCCATTGATCCTTTCTTTTTCCCAATTAGTCCTTCTTATATTTTGGTGTCATTATTGTTTCCTCTAATTATGAAGGTCTTGTGTAGATAGTGTCAGGCACTGTGAGGTCATGAATATCAAGGCCATTTTCTGTCTGTAAGACAGAATTGTAAATATTCCTCCTCTTCCTTTGGCTTTTATATTTTTTCTGCTACCTCTTCTACAATGGACCCTGAAGCTTGGAGGGTGCTATAAAAGATGTCTCATTTAGTGATGAACATTCACCTGTGACTACTTCTTAGCACTTTGATGAGTTTTGGGTTTCTCCAGTGGTTACTGCGATCTGAAAAAAGAAGCTTCTGTAACCAAAAGTGAGAGTAGCATTCATTTATAGGAATAGCCAGGCTTGATGGCACATGCCTTTAATCCCAGCACTCAGGAAGCCAAGGTAGGAAGATCACTGTGATTTCAAGGCCAACCTAAGATTACATAGTGAATTCCAGGTCAGCCTGGGCTAGAGCAGGACTGTACCTCAAAAAGCAAAAGCAAAATTTAAAATATATATATATATATATATTTTTTTTTAAACATAGTTTGGTGGGCCTAATATATGCATTTATCTAGACAACAACAGTCATTACGCCCCTAGGGCTTATGACCTCCCCAGACATAGGCTTTTCATTAGGTTTTCAATACCATGTATGTATATTCCTTCCCATGGAGTGGGCCTCCAGTCCATTCAGAGAGCAGATGGTTTCCTCCATAGTAGACATGCCACTATTGCACTAGTTGGCACATTTGGCCTGTCTGGCCAGCCTTAAGGCTTGCAGGGCCCACTGCTGGTTAACACAATTAATGACTTCTCTCCTGAAAGGCTTCATGCTGCATATCTCTTTCCAGCATTCTAACAGATAATCAATAGGGAGGAGGTTTCCAGATCAGCACCAGCTTGATATCTCAGTGACCTGGAGCTCAAGATGTGGAATTTTCAGCAGTTGGGTCTTACCATCTAGTTCCGGTGGGCAACCAAGAGCCTTGGCAATGGCCTGTAATGTTTTGGGGGCATCAGGTATCTCCCTAGCCAACAGTTGGAAGGTATCCCACCCCTGGCACTGAAATCTGTCTAATAACAATCTATGGCTTCTGGGCACACCATTATCCACATCCATAGGATACTTTGGCCTACACTCTTTCTTTTTAAAAACAAAAACACACACACACACACACTCTCTCTCGCAAATAAATAAATAAAATATTTTTAAAAAAAAGGGCTGAAGAGATGGCTTAGCGGCTGAGTCATTTGCCTGCAATGCAGAAGGACCAGAGTTCGATTCCCCAGTGCCCATATACAGCCAGATGCACAAGAGGGCGCATGTGTCTGGAGTTCATTTGCAGTGGCTTGGAGGCCCTGGTGCGCCCATATTCTCTGTCTGCCTCTCTCTCTCTCTCTCTCTCTCTCTCAAATAAATAAAATATTTAAAAAAACAAAAACAAAAAATAATAAACATTGTTGGCTATCAAAGAAGTAGGTTTCCATATGGCTTGTTCATAACATCTTAATTTTTTTTTTCAAAGCAGTGTTCCACTCTAGCCCAGGCTGACCTGGAACTCACTCTATAGTCCCAAATTGGTCTTGAACTGACAGTTATCCTCCTTCCTCTGTCTCCTGAGTGCTGGAATTAAAGGCGTGTGCCACCACGAGTGTGCCATCACACCTGTTTACATCTTAAATTTTGATTAACCCTCCTCCTACCCTTCCTCCATGCCACCCCCTGATCCCAGTTAGACCATTTCCACCCCTTGCAGTAATTTGGCTCTCTACGTACATATCTATAATATCTTCCCTTAAGCCCTTCTCTGTCCTCCCTCCCTCATCGCCCCTTTCTTTTGTTTTATTTTCTAAATTTGTTTTGCTTCTTTAATTTCATGCATGTAAGTGGAGCTCAGTGGTTAAGGACACTAACTCTATAGTAAGCTTTTAACTAGCCTGTGTTGCCACATATCATATATGTGCTTCTCTTTTTATGTGTAAATGGGCATATTAGATGTGTACTTCCTAAGAGCAGAGCTCCTCACTAGAATAGTGCTTCATGGAGCTGGGGTATAGCTTGGTTGTGGAGCATAATATGATGCACTGGCTTTGAGTCAAACACACATATACACACAAATAAATAATTAAAAGGCAGGGATAATTTGAGCATGCTGGCCTAGACCTTTAATTCCAGCACTTAGGAGGTTGAGGCAAGAGGATCCTGAGTTCAAGGCTAGACTGAACTACACAGCATGACCCTATCTTTAAAAAAAAAAAAAAATAGGGCTGGAGAGATGGTTCAG
>PVHP010024554.1:0-26317 GCA_004024765.1 Zapus hudsonius | reverse complement strand
TTTAGCTTATTGTAAAGTCCTCCCCCCATTCCTTCCAGTTTTATAGAGCTGACAGACCATTCTATTTCCAGACTTTTCTACAAGGTGATAATGTTCTTTCCTCACACAGGCCACATGCTCAGAGCTTCCTCCTTCTTTTCACCCTCAGCTCAAGAGGCCTCGCCTCTGTCAAGCAAATCTTCCGTGGTCTTTGTTCATTGGCTCAGGTGTCTGATGTGACTAGAGTGGAGGTTGGCACTGTTCCACGAGGCCTCATCCCTCAGATATTGTGAATTTCTCCAGACTGCTTTCCTTTACCAATGGAACAACTTTCCCAAACAGTCTTAAAAGCAGCTTTCACAACACTTCATGTAATGTAAATTTACTGCTGTTAACTCAAATGCCCAAATACAGCAAGGTCTTGGGTGGAAGTATTGAGGAGGGTGACAGGTTTTGGTTTTCCTTACAATGTTAATTTGTCCAGAATAGCAGTATTTCAAGTGGCGTTAGTAGGCCACAGTCCTTATCCGCCCCACTTCTATTATAGTTTGGGCTTTTCTGGTTTTGTTTTTGAGACAGCCTTACTGTTGAGCCCAGGCTGGCCTGAAACTTGCAGTCCTCCCAACTGTACCCAACTACAATCCATATTCTAAATCAGATTTTATTAAATGAATACAAGCATCCTGTGTCTTTTGCTAGTTGACCTATGACAATGGACACTTACAGCAGTAGGAAGAGATGACTTCCCACCTGTGAAAATGCATCTGGAGTTCAGCTTGGTGAAGTCTTGCAAGCTTACAGAATATTTGAAGCTAGTTCTCAGGCGTCTTGGTAAATACAGCACATGTATAATGTTAGCGGATTTCACCTTCCTTTTTAAAGTATAAGGAGAGACATTCCACTACTATGCAATGCTGAGCTTTCGTAAAGATTGCCTTACATTCTGCGCTTCGACTGGTATTTCACATTTTGTTCTTCATAACACACTCTAACTTGACAAGTCATTGCACTGTTTAAGTCTGTGATAATATCGTGAATTTAACTTGCTTAAGATGTAGTACATTTTGTGACTCGAACTTTTACACACATTTCCTTGGAAAAAGAAGCCTTATCTTTAGGGGCTGGGAGTAAGGCTCCGTTGGAAGTGTTTCCCTAGTGTGCAGGAAACCCTGGGTTCTTTCCTCCAGCACCACATATACGGGCTGTGATGGTTCATGCCTGTAATCCAAGAGCTTGGGAGTTGGAGGCAGGCAAATCAGAAATTCAAGGTCATCCTTGGCTAAGTAGTGATATTGAGGCTAGCCTGGGATACATGAGACTCTCTCAAACACTAAGTAAGCCTTGGTAAATAGTAAACAGAGCAGCACATTGTTTTCATTCACATTGATATGATATTTCTTGTGATCTCAGATGGGGAGCAGAGCTGCAGCTCATCAGCCCGCAAGTCTCCTGGGCTTGAAAATGTATTAAATAGGCTTCAGAATTATGAATTAAATGTTCTTAAATTTATCCATAATAACTTTGAACTGTAAAATAATTTCCTTCTCCCATTCCTGTCTGCCATTCTGAATATGCTTATTAAACTATTTTTTAAACAAAAAAAGTCGTGGTAGGAAGGGATTTGGATTCAGGTACATTGTGCATATGTGTGCAGGTTGTCCATAAAAAAATGAAGATTTGGTATTTGACTTCAAAATGCTTACCTGCTTTGCTAACAAAGAAGAGATAATCATCAAACAGAGAAAGGATCTTGGAAAGCATTTCATATGCATAAATGAAACCACTTTGTTCAACTGCAGAAGGGAGAAGGCAATGAAATATGTCCACACGTGACAGCGTGCTGTTCCCTCGCGTCTCCCGCACCTTCCACTGACTCAGAGAATGCTTATTTCGGCGCTATTTCGGTCTTCCCTCCTTAGCGTGCCGTCTCTGAAGGCAGCCCTGTGAGTCTCTCATCCTTGACAATCCACCATCTGTTGATTTGCTAAAATTGGGTTAAAGGGGTGGATGTCAATGGGTGCAACCCGTGGATGGAGCAAGGTTGTGTCTGAACAAAAAATGTGCAGGCATTTAATTAAGTAGGACTTCATGGGTTGCTAATTAACTGTTTGACTAAAAGAACTAGGGAGTGTTGGGAAACAACTTGGTGTTGTCATTGAAAACTATTAAAGTGGTTGCTGTGCATGGGCCTAAACCCCGGGGGAATGAGATACCTTATTTCCAACTTTAAGAATTTGGCATCTTTCAACAAATATCTGATTATGTGTTTATGATCTTTTCTAAAATAGATTAGAATATAAGCTGCTATGGTGTTTGAGGCAGGCTATTTAAAAACAGATACCTGTCATGCACATTAAATACAAACATTAAGTAAGAAAGCATGACTTTAAATTATGTCTGCAGAGAGGAAAAGGCACTTTTTCATTGAAAGATCAGCTTGGAAATTTGCGTGATGTTTATGTATTCAAAGCATAAAATGTTCCACTAAGTAAATTTGCTCCAAAAAACCTCGGTCTTTTTGTAAGCTTACACATTGTTAGTGTGGTGAGAGTTACTCTTATTTACTGTAACTATTTCCTTGAATATAATATTTTACCTCCATCTAAAGTTGATCATGAAACACAATTGTCACGTGTCTACACTTTATATTTTCAGAAATCCCACACACTCTGTGATAGAGTAATCGATCATTGGCATAAGTGTGCCAAGGGAAAGTGTTACTGAGTTCCAGGCTCAGCAACTGCCTGTTGATCTGTCTGCATGGGCATTTGATGAATTTAGCGTTTCACATAGTTACTGGGGGTGTCATAATTTATGCATGTGATCTTACATATAACCCATGTGGAGACTTCCCTAGGCTTTCCTGTTGACAGCTCCCTGTGCACACGGAGTGACTTAACTAGCGATCAGCTGAGCAGCTCTGCTTGGACTCAAGAATGTTCTCTGGAATCTGTGGGATGTTCTGGAAAGACAGAAACACGCTTCAGTGTTACCAAGAATTGCCCATGGGGAATAACCCACAAAACTAGAGAGCAGGAGCCAGAGGCGGACCCCGCTGACTTCTCCCTGCCAAGATCAGTGTGTCTACTGTGACCACATGCCAGTGTCTCCATGCCATCCCATGATGACACCTCTCACACCCATTTCGATGTCACACAAGGGCCTGTGTTGCAGTCCGCTTTCTAGTTGCTGCTCAGAAAGAACCCGAGCAAAAGCAGCTTGTGGAGGAATGGGTTTATTTGGCTTACGGACTCGAGGGGAGACTCCATCCTGGCAGGGAAAACGATGGCATGAGCAGAGGGCTGGACATCACCTCTGCCACAGCACTGCAAACAGCGGCAGGAAGGTGTGCCAAACACTGGCAAGGGGAGCTGGTTTATAACCCCATAAGCCCGCCTCCAACAACACAGCTCTAGCGAGGTTCTAATACCCAAACTGCCATCAGCTGGGGGTTGATCATTCAGAAAAAAATCATTTGTTTGTGGGGGACACCTGCATCACACCATGACAGCCTGGTTCTGGCGGGTGTAATTCCAGAACTGTTCCATTGACTGGTGGGCTATACGTGTGGATTTTTGTCATCTCTAAGGAATCAGTGCCAAAACTAGCCCTGATTGGTGTGGTTCCAACACCCTGTGTGCACATTGTGGCCCCCCTGGAATCCCTCCTCCTCTGCTGGTGAGAGAGAATCTGTAGAGAAACTCAGTGTTTCTAGAAAAGACGAGGGCCACTGAGTCAGCCCTTCTTTCCTTTTCTTCTCTTCTTGCCTTCTTAGTCCTTCCAGCTTTAAATGAAATTCCATATTTGCCATCCCTTCACTACCTTAAGGCTGCCTCTCTTTTAATTTCTCTTTTTAACTTTGAAAACTTACAGAACAGTCACAAAATACAAAGACTTCTCTCCTTCTTCTCATCCGGCTTCCTGAAATGATAACACTTGGCATTAGCATGTCCTCGTGCCGAGGACTGGGGAAGTGACATTCTTAGACGATTACGACATTGTCCCAAGGCCTGTTCAAATTCTGGGGGGTTGCTGAGCCTGGAGAGAAGATGGGCTCAGGCTCTGAGCTCGTGTGGTCGCTCTTCACCCCGTCTAGTCAGGGGAAACTTCTCCATCGTTGTCCTCCCAGAGGTGGTCACCCTCAGAGAACCCCTGCTTCATGGAAGGCCCTTCATCTGGAGTGTCTGTAATACCTCCTCATGATTAATCTAGGCTAGAGATTAAAGACAATAATAAAGGAATGTCGGGCTGTTCTTGGTGTCCAGGTGTCTCGTATGTACTAATGATAACTGCCAGGTGTCACTGCTGTAAAATATCACTGCCCTTTTCTTACTAAAAACACTGCACTCTATTTGGAGATTTCACCAATAACTCGCTTCTATCAAAGTTCTAGCCACTGTGTTAAATGAGCAGTGAAGCTTCTTACCCAAAATATCATCATTGTCTGTCAAATGGCCATTTTTATATTTTCATCATTTTATTAATGTTTAGTAAACAGAATTGCATTTCAGGCAGGGGTTTTCAGTTCCCACATCATTCATTTATTTGCATAAGAACATGTTTACAAGCTATTAAAATTGTTGTTTGTGGCTGAAATTTTTTGAGTTTTGGAGATTTATCTTTTATGAGTTTTGTCAAATTGGTCACTGTGATCTGTCCCGCAGTTTTTCTAAAGTAGCCTTGCTTTCTAACCCCAACAGAAACTCAACTTGCTGACCTGACCTGGACTCAGTCATTCACCCCGGCTTCTTTGTTGGACAATAATAGCTTTCAATTTGAGCTCACTGCTCCTCAAAACTCCTTGTCTGTGTGTGGGGATCTAGGGGGATTAATTCTATACAGGACCCCAGCCCTGATCACACTTACCTTCCAGTACATTATTATACATTATTATATATAACTTTATATCTACACCCTATATCATAGTCTAAACACACACACATATAAGGACATGTAGAGCTATTAATATATGATGAGCAAATTTTTTAAAATCATCAAATAAAATAAGTTGAACTCAACTTTATAATAAAATAGAAAGTCTTTTAACTTATTTATATCAGAAATAATACACAGAATTTCTTTAATGATCTCACAAAAATCAAAATATTCTAAAACTAACTTACGCCAATAAATTACACAAGTTAAAAGGATAAAAAATGCCCTAGAAAAGATGAGAAAATTCCCAAAGTAACTAAGGAAGGTATAGAAAATCTGAGGATGTCTACAAATGTGCTATTATTCAGTAATAAAAAAATCTATTCAGAATAGACATTACAAATCTTAATAGTTTCATTGGTGAAATTAGCAAATATTTCAGAAATAATTAAGACCAATTTTTTATCCTCTATAGCCAGTGTAAGAGTAGGTAATAATACTCAACTGATTTTTGAGAACACTATAAGTTTTATAGCAGCATAATATAAAGACATCACAAGAAAGAAATCTACTTACCAAAACCTTTTCTGAAATAGTAACAAAATGCTCAACAGAATATTAGTGAGATGGATTTAGCCACATAAAATACAATCACAAGAAAAAAGATTTAATATCTGATAACCATTTAATGTAAAGAAACAGGCATCATTTATGAGCACGCCTAAAGCCTGAGGAACTCATATGTAAATGACTCCATAAACTGCAATGGACCCAGTGTCCAGGGAAATAGTCGTGTGACCACTCTCAGCTCTGTGGCCGAGCACTGAGCAGCCAACACCTCCTATGCAAGGAGCCATGCGGCAGGACAGAAGTCAAATTATCCTCTTGGAGAAAAGCTTGAGCAAAACATCATCTTTGTAATAAACTTCCTCAACCGACTAAGGTCGGAAGAGTGTACAACTTGATAAAAAATTATGAAAAACGCACAGTTAAGTCCATACTTAATGTTGGAAGACAGACTCTTCTTCCTGAGAAGGCAGCAAGGTATGGAACTCTATCCTTGCTGCTTCTACAGCTGCTTCTACTCTATCCCTGGGCAGCCCAAGGGAGGAGAAAACAGAGAAGGAGCCCAGAGGCAAAAGAGACCAGTGAGACCCCAGCCCAACTCCATATTCAAACAGAGGCTCAAAGTGATCAGCCCTGTCAGGCAGTGTTATGTTTTGAGAAAAGAACAGACTCATACATTTTTATAGCCATGGAGAAAAAATACTTATTTAGTATTGTTTCTGTGTTTCTACAAGACAGCATAAACTAACCCAAAGGTAGCCTACATGTGTACTGGACTTCTTGAAAACTAGAAGTGTTGGAGACAGGAGGACACCATTGGGACCATGAAAAGATGACCAGCCAAAAAGGGAAATTAACTTGTCAACTCATATATGTTACAAGTCACTTTATTAAAAGTGTTTAAGTCTCAAAAGTTGAAAAATGTTCAGAATGAGTGTAGATCTGAGTAGACACTTTTCCTTCCCCACTGGGGAAGTGCATCTCGGAACCACAGTGAGAGAGTGGCTGGTACTTGCCAGGATGGCTGTTCCCACACAGGGATAGCAGTGAGCTTTGTGGAAGAGAGCATTAAATTGGGTGGCTGGTACACTGGCTGATGGTCTATAAAACACTATCTTGTCATTGATAAACAGTCTGGCATTCTCTCAAAATGTTAAATAAAATGTTATTCTATGATCCAACAGTTCTACTCCTAGTTTTAAAAAAAGTGGGGGGAATGAACCAAGTGTCCATACAGAAACTAGTCCACAGTTCTAGTTTAACATATTCATCATGGAATGCATTACTCACAAAAGCCCCAAGTAGAGAGAAAAAAAGGACAGTTTCCTACCCACCAATGAATGGAGTAGACATAATGTGGTGTGTTCCCATAATGGGAAACTGTCCTGCAATAAAAAGATAAGTAGTGATGCATGTTACAACATAAATTAGCCTTGAAAGCATCATGTTGGGAAACAGAATCTACTCACAAATATCATGTGATTGCATTTGTCAAATGCCCAGACTTTATAAATACAGGAGAGTAGAAAGTACAGTAGTGAATGGGCAGGGCTGGTGGGTGAGCAGACTGACTGGCCATGGGGGTTTATTTTGGGAGTAATAATTAGTAAGCAACGCTCGTCTGCATCTGAGTAGACTGACACCACTGAAAGATGTTATTTTAAAGAGTGGTTTTTGTAATAGGTAAGATGTCCCCTAAATGTATCAACCTAGAGATGATATTGTATTCTCTGTATATCTATGTATCTATATCTATCTATCTATCTATCTATCTATCTATCTATCTATCTATCTATCTATCTATCTATCTGTATTATGTATTATACCTGTAACTGGATCACTGTCTATCCATCATTTATCCATCTATTAATCATCTACTATTCATCTATATTAGATTCCTTCACTCCATTTCTCTCATCATTGTAGAAATCCACTGAGGTTCTCCTGTAAAAGCCACTATTTATGAATGTTTTATGGGTTGCAATTATGCATTCTTATACAAGGGACAATAGTGATGTTGCATTTTTTTTTATTTTCTTTGTCGTCTCCTTTAAAATAATGGTGATCTGTACCATTGCTTTTTTTAGTTAAAGAAATTTTATAATGAAATGCCTTTTTTCCTAAATAAATAAATATAATGTCTATGATTCCAAGAGATCTTAACACTTTAATGGATGTCTGTCTTATGGAGGGGAGCACTGAGCTCCTCCTTTCTTTCCAGCGTTTCATTAGGTTTAACTCAGAGCTCACAAGTGCTCATCAGCACAGCAGAATGTGAAGAACTTGACTGTTTGAGTCTCTTCCTTCTTTTACTAGTCTTTTTACTTCCAATTTCTTAATTTCGGGTTTTCAGCTAAAAGGCAGGGACATTTTTCTCTACTGCTTTCTTACCAAAATCTAGAGAGGAGATCTGGAATAGGACATTTAACAAAGAAAACAGGATTATTATTTTACTATTAAAGTGTATGAGTCCTGTTCTTCAGAGACCAGAATGGCCATGCTGGAGACGTGAAAGTCTGCCATGGTTCACAGAGCAGGGAGAACACACTGGACGAAGGGACAGGCCACAGGGTCCTTCACTATCCCTGGGGGGTAAGGCTCAGAGTGCAGGTGGGTGGAGACAGCTGGACAGGGACTGAGAGTCAGAGCTTCTGAGATGTTCCCTAGTTCGTCTGTGAACACCAGCGGAGCCTGTCTTCCGTGAACACAAAGAACCTTTCCTTTCAGTCAAGAGGATTCAATAATGTGAAGCAGAGAGAGAGGACACACCCCAGAAGGAATAATAAATTATCCTACAAAGAATAGGACTCCACAGCCCAGGTCCTGGCACTGCTCTTCACCACAGTAATCTGATTCTAGGGTTCAACGTGACCATATACAGTTTGTTCTTTAAGTTAGGAAGTTGATATTTACAATTGCTTTTCAGATGGCAAAGATGTGCCGACCAGACCAAGGTGTCGTTCCAGGTTGGTCTGGCACTGAGGCTAGGCTCCTATAATGACATTTTTACCTTATGTCACAAAGCTACCCCTAAAAGCATTGTTTTTATGCCTTATAGAAATCATTAAAAATGAGAAAAAGAAAATTATGGTCAGTAACATTGGGTTTAAATAATAATAGGAATCATCAACATAATAGCCAATAACAATGAGACCTTACTCTCTATGGTCAGAGGAAAGTCCTTGCATGTGAACAATAGGGTGTTGGGATTGAAGAGCAAGCTATGGGCATGTGCAGTCTAGTCTTCAGAATTAAGGCTGAGGTAAGAAAGCATCCAAGGATCATTTATTAGTAAACCTTTATTAAGAGGCTGAGATCTACTGGTGATTGTCTGGAAGTGACTGATGAGGAGAAAGGATTGACAGATCATAGTGGACATTTGTTTTGGGAGTGATAAAAAATAGTCCAAAATAGATAGTATTGCTCGTTGACATCTGAATAATGACACCACTAAAGTTCTGCTAAAACATGCATTTTATGAAATGAAAATTACATCTGAAAATTCATCTAAATAGGTTTTTATATTTCTATATATTAATATATATCTATGATACCTACCAATATTTCATCAATCTATCACCTATCTACACATCTTCTCTTTACCATCCTCCTGCACATCCTTTTTAGCTGGTTCTTGATATAAATCTGTTGCATTGCTTTGATATATTGCACATTTGATGCATGTTATTTAGGGCAAGACTTTTTGAATTTTTGTCAAAGGAAAGATGAAAATTGTGATGTTGAAGATTTTAATTCTTAGATTCAGAAAATAATCACACACCTACTTTCTGACTTCAAAGTAACTGTTCTTTAGGCTACAATACTCCATAATTAAGACAATGAGACAGATCCAGACAGAAATATAGACAGGCAAACATATATATATATATATATATATATATATATATATATATATATATAGAGAGAGAGAGAGAGAGAGAGAGAGAGAGACATAAAACATACAACCAATCAACCAATACTTACTACAAAACAGCAGATAACCATTGATATGTTCTCTTCCCCACTAAATATTCAATACCTGGACTAGATAATGTTAGCTATATATAGTCAACCCCAAGAGATATTTGGTCACTACAGTGATGTAGGCCACAGTCTAGTATTGCGGTTACGGACTGACTCACAGGAATGGACCTATGCAAATCCATTATGCAGGTAGCACATTTTGCTGGTAAAGTTAAAGAGGAAATAAGACAAACTCAGTGTCCTACTGTACATGGATCCAAGTTGATGTGGGTGAGAAAACATTGACTTCTAGGGAGAACTAGGGACTGAAGTCCAGGCATGGGATCAACAGTCAGGAGACAGGAAAGGAAGGGCCCTGGTGTTGGTATTAAAAACAGTGAGAGCATAGGTTCTGGGCACAGGATGGGTGCTTGGGTTATACAAGTCAGTAAAGAGGAAAGGCATATGCTTTGGATCTTCATTCTGTAGGCCCATGAAGAGATTGGATGAGGGCTCTTATAAAACAATGAGAGAAAAAATAATCTTCCATTCTTACCTTGGGAAAATGCAGAAAAGAAAATGCACTAGAGAAAAAGGTGCCATGTGTCCATGCAGGATCTCTGTGGAGGAGCAGATCAACCTCAGGTACCACAGAGGAGCAGCTTTCCATCTCCTTCCAATTACTGTGCTAGAACACTTCAAAGCGAGTGAATCTAAAATCCAATACAGGCTGTGTGAACTGCACCAACACAAGATGGTCTATTTAATAAAGAGGATTTCAGAGAATGGGCCTGAAAAGAAAGTGGCATTTAAAGGCAGTTGTTATGTCCTGAGAATTCATGGGGTAATCGACATCCCAGGAAATCACTTTCAAACAGCACCGTAAGCTCGACACACATCTACAGGGAAGCCTGATTTTGCCGTGTTCCTACCTTTGTGAGAAACAAGTGGCGCAGGTGTTCACACAGGAAAGTCACCTGACTGCCTCTGAGGCAGTTGGCAGGCTAGGACAGGATCAAGCAGGTGTGTGGGATCTCCGAAACACCTTTTTTGGTTTTTTTCTCCATCTGTGGTGAGCCACTTCACTGAAAGAAAATCTCTAAGTGATGGCGGTGTTCTTGTCCCTCTATCTCTCCTGAAAGAAGAATTCGCTTCCGTGCCTGGGAAGCATCTTGTACCAATTTCAAGCAGAAGTGGCAGAGTTTCTTAAACCCTAATAATAAGATTACAAGTCCAAAAAAAAAGAGATTAGTTTCAAAGACCAAAGTACCTCAGTTGGTGGATGTTTCCACTATATTGTGAGAGAGCCAGTGGAAATGGGCCTCCAGGTAAAGAACAATAATCAAAATTGCCTTGTGATGGGGGTTGCTCAGGAGATAAGAACCCAGATACTGAGAGACTTGTCATTTTCCTAATGGTGTTTTTGTTTGTTTAGATTAACCAAAAGTGTATGCATATGTCTTCTAAACAATAGCATATTTGAGACAGGCCGTGTCCCCTGCACAGCTGCCACAGCTGCCTGTCACCGCCTCCATTTTCTTGTTCTTCTTCTTTTAATTTGGAGACAGTCGCCTTTATTTCCTGTAGTTTCTACAGTTTTTTTAAAATCATATCTTTATTATGAATAAGTCTATACATTATATGAGCAAATCTTGTGAAGGTGCCCAGTTTCCCTCCTCTCTGTCCCCTACCCACTGGGGACATTCCTCGTTGCACATACTGGATCTGTCCATAGGTTAGGGGTTATGAACTGCACCGGAGGGAGACAGTTTTTCTTTCTCATTTTCCCCCTTTCTTCCTTCCCCTTGTGTATTGTTACTAAGGGGGGCCATGGCTCTGGATATTCTCCCCACCATGGCTCTTACATTCTTTCCGCCCCCTCTTCACTCAGTTCCCCTAGTCATAGTGGGTGAGTTTTGAGTCTGCTTTATTGTTGAGATCTTAAGTATCTCTGGATCTTTGCCCTGGGTTGTGTTGGGTATCATTGGTGTCTGTCTTCATTGATCTTTCATGGGTTATCAGACTTGCTGTGGTGATTGGTCTGTTTGTTTCGTCACTTTCTTGTAGGTTTCATTTGGACCCTGTGTGAAGGCCAGGGGTGGTTTGTCACCTGCCAGGATGTCAGCCATCATCCAATGCCTTGTTGGTAGAATTGGGTTATTCACTGATCTCTCACTGCCTTCTGAAAAATACAAACAGAATGTCCATAAGAGTAAAAGAAATATAGGTTAAATGAGACAACATTACTATTTTGGCTAGCTCCTAATGGGTGTAGCCTCTCTATAGCTCTCTGATAGTGGGATTTCCCCTAGGAGCCCGAGTTCTTAGTCCCCATAGGATTTTGCCATGGATCCCAGTTCCAGTTCAGGGTTCTTTGTCACCGAGTGGATCTCTTAGCCAATCAGTAAGCCTTTGATTACCCTCCTCGGATTAGCACCACTATTGCACAGATGAGCATTTCTTGACTTGCGGTCTCTTCTATACAGCCGTGTGTTCGGCATTCTTGTGACAACTGTCTATATTGTATATCGGTGTTCTCTGCTTTCTCCAAAAATCATCAACCAATTTCCCCTGGCAGCTCATGTAACACCTTCCAGTGCTACACATGCTACCATCTGGGAGTTGGTTACCATTCTGGATCTATCAGGATCTCTTGGTGTTGTTTGATGACACTCTGTGATTTCTTCAGCAATAGGGTCTTACCTTAGGCCTGGAGCAAGTATTCAAAAGCTTTGACACAAGTCTGTCTCATTTGGGGACCTCATGGGTCTGTTTGATCAACAGCTCAGTGTGGGAAGGAATCAATAACTGGGACAGGGAGATGCAGGTCTGAGCAATTATTCTTGAGGTTAGGCTTCCTCCCATTCTCTTCATGGCCCCTCATACCAGGAGGTGCCCACAGCTTCCTGAGGAGCTTACTATATGAAAGCTACAGTTTTACAGTGTCTATTCATTATTAGTTTATTATCTGAGTCCAACCACCCTCCTATTCCTTCCCCCAAATTCTTTCCCTCTCCTTTTACATTCCCTCTTTTCACTGACAAGTTTTCTAATGTTCAGGCTTAACCTGGTTAGGACCCACATATGATGGAGAATATGTGGTGCTTTGCTCTCTACTCTTGTGTGAGAGGTCTCTAAGAATGATCTGCTCCAAGTCCGTCCATTTTTTCTTTAAATTTCATTATGTCATTTTTCCTTTCAGTTGAGTAGACTTCCATAGTGTAAATGTACCATGACTTTGATAGCCATTCATCCAGTGATGGCCAGTTGGGTTGAATCCAGTTCTTTGCTTTTATGAATTGAGCTGCTATAAACATGGTTGAGCAAATGTCTCTTTGCTTTGGTGAGGAATCTTGGGGGTAGATGCCCAGCAGAGGGATAGCTGGATCCATATCCATCCTGCTCAGGAGCCTCCACACTGCTTTCCATAGTCCAAGTTTACATTCCCACCAACAATGAATGAGGGTCTCTTTTTCCCCACATCCTCGCCAACATCTGTTGTTGGTAGATTTTTAAGTGATTGCCATTCTGACTGGAGTAAGGTGGAATCTCGTTGTTTAGATTTGCATTTCTCTGATGATTAATGACATTGAACATTTTTTCAAGTGGGAGTTGGTCGTCTGTATTTCTTCCTCTGTGAATTCCCTGTTGAGTTCAGCTCCCCATTTTTTTGAAAAAGCTATTTGATAATTTTTCATTTAATTTTTTGAGTTCTTTGTATGTTCTAGATATTAGACCTCTATCCATGTTGTAGCTGGCAAATTTTAACTCCCAACCTGACGGTGGTCTCTTGGCTTTGAGTGTGGAATGCTTGTCTGCACAGAAGCTTTTTAGCTTGATGAGATCCCCTTGGTTACGTGATTGTTGCACTCCCTGGGCTATCAGAGGTTTGTTCAAGTTTTTCCCTATTCATATCTCGTAGAGAGCTCCCCCAATTTTTCTTCCAGGGTTTTCAGAGTTTCAGGTCTTATGTTGAGGTCTTTGATCAATTTGGAGTTGATTTTTGTGCATGGTTTGAGGAACAGCTCTAGTTTCCTTTTCTTGCAAGTATTTATCCAATGTGTCCAGCACCATTTGTTAAAGACACTATCTTTACGCCAGTTATCATTGTTCACATCTTTGTCAAATATGAAGTAACTATAGTTGCTTGAGCTTAAGGCAGGGTCTTCAATTCTGTTCCATTGGTCTATCTGTCTGTTTTTATGCCAGTACCATGCTGTTTTTGTTACTGTGGCTTTGTAGTATATCTTTAGTTCGGGTCCGGTGATACCTCCTGAGGAGCTGCTTTTACTAAGGATGGCTTTGGGAATCCAAGGCCATTGCAAATAAATTTGGAGACTATTTTTTCTCTGTCTGCAAAGAACGAAGCTGGCATTTTGTGGGCATTGCACTGAGTCTGTGTGTAGCTTTGACATGGTTTTCATGCTGCCACCATATTCTTGTGTGAAAACACACATTCTGTATTATTGTTTGTAAACCTTTGTTCAGTGCCGACAATAAGAGTGCATATCACCGCACCTCATAATCTGCTTCTACTGACTCAAATGCTCCATTCCAACCTCCACACTGTTTGGCCCCAAGACTCAGCCCCATTGCCATCCTCCTGTGGCAGAGACCCCCCCTGCCCTCCATGCTGAGCTGCCTTCCCGTCCTCCCAGGCTCTGCCCTGTCCCCCCATCTCCACCCCATCCGGGTGCTGTAAGTGCAGTCAGGGATCTCCAAACCAAACAATCCACGGTGGGTGCTTCCTGTACTCAAGGGCCTGCTGTGGGTGACTTTAAATTTTTTAAAAAATGGGTGTAAATTAGAATATGAGACCTTTAAGAACTAATGGACACTCTCTCAGAAGCATTGCCAATGTTTTCACTAACGTGAGGAAAGTGTGCCCTCTGTTTACTGAAGCATTTCTATGATATTGCTTCATTTCCTGGTAAGTTCCCAGCCCCTCAGAAAGTCAGTGGAACAATGTTTGAAAGAAATGACAATTCTGTATCATTCTACTTCTCCCTTTTGACAAAGGACTTCAAGTTATGACAGACACAATTAATTATATGGTTTTAGCCGCATAATTCAGCGAGATTACCCTCGTGTGTGTGTACTTTTCTCAGTCCCCAGGAAGCCAGAGCTCTCTTCCTCCCATCAAGGGGCTCAAAAGCATCCGTTAATTCTCCCTGCCACATAGTCTCCATCTTTCATTGAGCTTAGTGGCTCTCCTGAAATAAACTGAAATAAACAAGAGTTTTCTTACAATTCATTTTTGAGAAAGAGCAAAGGAGAGTAAAAGAACAGACGTCATGGCAGACCATCGGCGATGGCACCTCCCGGGCTGTGGGACCTCGAGGCCAGCTGGCGTCCTGTCAACACTCCGATGGGATGTGCGCCTGGACATGCGTGGACGCCGCTTCTGAACCAGCCTCCCGTCTCTAATCCCACAGGGCAGTGACTGGCTCACACAGCAGGTGCCTCTCTCACTCCCATGTTGACTCGAACAAGAGTTTCTTAAGCATTTTTAGTTGAAAAACAAAGGAGACAGAAGAGCTGGCCCCAAGCTTGGAAGCACCAAACATTAGCTGATTTCCATCTTTGACGAGAACACATTTTAAAAAATTCTGCAAGATTTCAACTTGTTGTTTTCCCCCCTGTGGTTTCTAATGGTAACTAAAAATGCAAAAGATTCTTTCTTTAACTACAGTTATCAGAATTTTAAGGTATTCAGTTCTTAACTATCATTAAGGTAATTTTAAGGTATGATAAATATATATTTTTATAATTCTTAATTGTGATCCTTCCATGTAGCCTTCCCTTGGGTTTGAGTCTTATTTCCCTTCCTGGGCCGCTACTTCAGACAAATGTTTGCACGCACCTGACATCATACGTAAGACACTGAGAGAAGATCCCAGCAGAGTGCAAGTGCACGTCGGGGCAGGTCAATTGGAAATAAAACTGTACAAATCAGCCTCAAAATAAAGAGAATGGCTTTTGTTTGTTTCCTGACATGCTCTTTGATCTTTGTGTTAATTTTCATATTTCATTTGTTAAATTTTATGATGGAATTATGGAACACATCGTATTTTCTGTGTGCGTGGGTTAAAGAGAACAAAGCAACCGTCTCTGAATCATGGTCTCCTTACATTTGCCTTCGGCGCTGATCACTGGTGATCTCTTAGAGTCCTTTAGGTCCAAGGAAATAAACAAATGCTGTCATGCCACTGGGCAACGTGAACTGTGCCAACAGAGCACAGGAAGGAGGTCACAGTCGCTGTCTTAGAAATCAGCCTGGGAAAAGACCATGCGAATGCGAGCGTGCTAGAAACACAAATCTCCCACTGAATTTCCTCAGTAACCAGTTGTGGACGGAGGTGCCAAGCTGTAGACGGCATTGTGTGAATGAGCCCACTGTTCCTCTAGGGCCGAGGAAGCCAGTGAATGGCCTTGTTTGTGTAAATGTATACACATTGTCGAGTACAAAGCCAGTTAGTTTAAAAACCAAGCACCGCCTTATTAAATGCTCCTCAGTCATTAGGAAATAAAAATTTTGCAAGCTTGGCCACTTTATTTTCTTGACAATTTGTTGAGTGTTTCAAGAGGCAAGGGTTCAGGCACAATCCTTGCTAAAGATGCTAAGTGAATCCCGTGGCCACAAACGCAGCTCTCTGATCTCCTTAAAGGAGGCGATGATGGTGACATATGAATTATCTTGTCATAGAAGGCTGCTTCATATCCTAGTAATAGATGAGTCGAAGGCAGGGTTCTGAAAGCGGCCTACATATTTAGTTCAATTCATGTTATTACCCAGCAGGGGACAGATGCCGCTGTTCCCCACTTTAGATTTGTTCAAGCCAAGTAGAACTTACTGTACTGTTATAACCATACACCTTCTGCTAGGAGGACTGAAGAAGCAGCTCTCCACACTGAAATTTAACTTTTCATACTTAGCTATTATTGCTAACATCATATTCAGAAGCAAATATGAAAACAGTGATCTGTTAATGAAGTCACTTCTCCGAGTGGTTGAAAGAATATGTTGTTTAAGCCTTTACTAAAGGAACCCTGTAATCTAAGCACAGGACGCAGGATTGTATGAGTTTGAGGCCAGCCTGGGCGACATCAGTGAATTCTGGGACATCCTGGGCTGCAGCATAAGACCTCGCGTCAAAAGCAAAACAAAACCACTGTGCCAGCTTGTTAGAGAGTGCTGTCATCTCCATTGGCTTGGGATCTGCGCTGCGCATGTGCACTTGCATTTGTGTGTATACGAGTTTCTAATTTCTACTTGTCATCGATTTTCCAGATTTCCCAATTTGTCTTGTCCAAATCTTGCTTCCTTTTCCAGGCATATCCTGCTGGAAACAACTTCAGCTATGACTCTGGCCAGTGGGTTTGGAGTGCTTGGGAGGAGATGGTGCGGTAGCTTGGCTCGGGCAGTAGATGGCGCTAGACAGATGCCAAAGCGTCCCCACCTGGAGTGGCTCTCTCTCAGGGATGCTTTGTGAGGAATCATCTAAAATGTTCTCTTTCTCAAACAATAAATGTTTTAAAGCTCAAAAAAAAGTTTTGTAATTTAATTCAAACTTAAAATAAAACCCATGGTTACTAATTCATTTGGGGAAACTGTGACTTTGGGAAAAGAAAACAGGTCAATTCCAAAATATTCACTGTCACATCGTACAAGGCCACATAGCACTTTGACAATGCCAATCATTGAGCTCCAGGAAGGTCAGAAGACAAGTATAACGCTTGTGCTTTTACAAGTTTCAGGCTCCCTTTGGCCTGAGGTTCCAAGAGCTACTGTACAGTGAAAGGAAGGAGAATTCTCCGGATATGTAGGCAGAACACACATCATCCTGCAAGAAGGAAGAAGACAGATAGACTTACTCCGAATACAAACTCCCAGGGCAGACTTGAAAAGAAGAAGGAAAGACATGGGGAGACGGAGAACACAGAACAAAGAATGACGAAAAAGAAGAAAGGAAAAGATGTACAAAAAAGAGAAGGAAAATCAGAGTGGTGGAAATATTACTCCATTAAAGACCACTAAGAATTCCGCACAAGTGACCTGGGTGGAGCATGCCCCTGGCATGTGTCAGTGTCCTGTGAGCAGTGCGGCATGTGCATGAAACAGGACTTCGTTTACGTACTAAGCTTTAAAATTTGACGCTATTAAAATAGATCTTCTTCATGGAGAGTGAACCACTTGGTAGTGAACTTCGCCCATGTTGCCATTTCCATTTATATTAACACAGGCTGAACATCGTATTAAAGAAGCTGACAAACTGTCCAGATAAACTTCAGATGCAGAAAATAATTTATGAAAATGGCTTACATTCTTTAAGGGAAACGATGGATTATTAAGCTGTGGTTATTTTCATGTTACAAATCACACATGATCATGGTTCATTCATCTGAATGGAGGTACAAGTCTATTCGGAGATGATGAAGGTTTATATTAATAACCGAGTGTGTGGAATACTTACACCAATGCTTTATTTGTTGTTTACCTGTATTTCAGTTTGAAATAAACATAGACCATTGGTAGAGATGGATAAAAGTTAGATGATACATGAAAGACAGGCTAGCATATAGATAGGTTTTATATATATATATATATAGAGAGAGAGAGAGAGAGAGAGAGAGTGATGACAGATACCAATCGATGTCACATAGATATAGGCAGATTAAAGACAGGTGGATAGACACTGGGTTCACATACAGAAATGATATGATAGGTGAATGGTAGACAAATGGTAAATGATAAACACAGGTGATACATAGAGGAGAGCACACACACTTGGCACGTCACCTGAATCTCTTTAAATGAGTAAAATCTTAGGTCTCTTCTACTGAACGATTTTGTGGTGACCACATCTCCACCCCAGCACAGTGTAGTGGATGGAGAAGATTTGGGTAAAATGGTCTCTGTTCTGAACATGTGCAGATTCCCTGAATAGCTCAACAATTCCTGTAGAGGTAGCTGCTGTGAGGTCATATAAAGAGGACGGCAAGTATATGGGAGGATCTAGCAGGTTATGAGGAGTTTCCTAAACTGCTTTTCAAAACGGAAAAGAACAAGTTCTAGGATGAAAACTAGAAAGGGATGACGGGGAAGAGCTGGCAAAGGATGGTGCTCGTTGAGGAATAAATGTGGAATCTCAATGTGTTAGTCAAACAGGTCCCAATTACGCTGGAAATAAATAAAATATTCCTGCTAAAATTCGTAGAACACAAAAGTTTACTACTTGGACTGTAATAACCTTCACTATTTAGTAAGCATTTACCTTTTGACTTTTTCCTATAGGTTAAAAGAGTTTCTGATCACCCATGGCTTGATTACAGAGAAGGATCCATGAATTACAGATGTGATGTCTTTTAATTATATTTTAACATGTAGACTCATATATCGATCATGCTATCCATTTAGCAATCTGTCTTTCGATTCTACCTCTAGTCTATCTTATCTATGATTATCTCCAATTCTATGATTATCTATCCACTATAGATCATCAATTTTTCTATCATCTAGTATCAACTATCTATTTTCACTTCATCTAGCTCTGTATTTGCCTGTTTCCAGTGTTTCTATGATGTGTCATGTTTGTACTTCTCTAGACATTTCTGAAGCACCACTAGAGAGAGAAGATAGTCAGAGAGACAGAGACGCCAACGCCTAAACTCAAAAGCCCGTATCTCTTTTTATGTTTGGCTTTGGCAAATTACGCAATCTGCCAGCTGAGGTCCATTGATGTGTTTACCGCACTGTGTTGCTGTGGGGGTGGTGGTGAAGAGATTCCGTTATAAAAATCAGAGGGCGCAGCACCCAGGGTACCTAGGTAACCCTCACATGATGACACCCCCAGTGCTGATTCTCAGAACTGTCCTCCGTTCGCAGAGAATGGGAGGGAGAGTAAGAGGGATCAAATGAGAACGTGCATTCCAGGGCTGCTCTGCTGGGAAGAGCTCCAGATGGGTGCACCACTTTGCATATCTGGCTTTCTTTGGATGCTGGGGAGCTGGACCTGGACCATCAGGCTTTGAGTGCATGTGCCTTTAACTGCTGTGTCATTGCCATCGCTCCTGCCCCAAGAAGCCAGGTGCCTTGATGGAGCAAGAGGGACAGGAATGATAGGTCTCTTCAGATTCTGGTCTAGCTGTAGACAGTAGGAATGAGAAAAGGAAGGGGAAGATAATGCAGACAGATAGTGTCATCACTTTCAAGAACCAAGTGTGACTTACCAGTACTACAGGCAAAGCTTCAATGGAGAATGTTGTGAATTCTTGCATACAAGTAGAAAAACCAGTAAAATTCTACAGTGCTCTTTGGAATGGTTACTAGATAATTTGAAGAGTTATGATCACTTGATTTTAGTCCTACATGTTCAATGGAGGGGCACTTTCTCTCGGTTCTGATTGTCTGGCTTTCCCAGTGTTCCATGAGAACCCCCTGAGCTCTGCCATACCAAGGAAATGGAAGTAACAAAGGAAAACCAGTCAGTTGGGTGCACAGAGAGACCATTCATTAGAGACACACAGGCCTCCGTCCATACATGTCCCCCATTGTGGTGGCAGAGATGAGCAGTGAGGCCCACTGTGCGACCCACAGGGTCATCAAGCCTGAAAATGCCTGTCAGACTTCAGACAAGCTCTGTACACCACTATGATAGCTGGAACTTTTGAAGATCTTTATTGTTCTAAACACTGGAGATCCTAGGGAAGAAGGACCAGGAATGCTCTTGGGGTCCCCTTCAGTATCCCTTTACCAGCTCCCTGGCTCTGACATCCTGGTGTGCCCTCAATATCACTATGCACCTGACGCAGACAGGTGAATGTAAGCAGGTGTCCTTGGATGCCCTGGGTTATCAGAGGAAGTCTGGAAAGGTCCCTGTGAATGCAGATGTACATTTCAACATTTGGACCCTGTCACACTAGCACCCTTTAGAAAATCGAGGTCAATCTCTTGAAAGGTTTTTGAGCTAATTGTAAAATGAAAGACAGTTGGGCATGGATAAATCCCCTTTGCTGTTTTGCAATTTCTATTTCCAATGTTAAATATTTTCTTTAAAAGAGAGGGGGTGTGTTGCAGTCAGCTTTCTAGTTGCTGCACAGAAAGAACCCAAGCAAAGGCGGCTTGTGGAGGAATGGGTTTATTTGGCTTACGGACTTGAAGGGAGACTCCATTCTGGCAGGGAAAATGATGGATGGCATGAGCAGAGGGCTGGACATCACCTCTGCCACAGCACTGCAAACAGCGGCAGGAAGGTGTGCCAAATACTGGCAAGGGGAAGCTGGCTTATAACCCCATAAGCCCGCCCCCAACAACACAGCTTCATTGAGGTTGTAAAACCCAAGCTGCCATCAGCTGAGGATCGATCTATCAGAACACATTCAATTGTTTGTGGGGGACACCTGGATCAAACCATGACAGGGTGGAACCGGGTTGACTCCTAGGCTATCCATAACCCTCTACCCCATGGATTGATCCAATTTGCCGACGGAGGATACCCAGATGATAGGTGACAGGGAGGAGGGTAATTTGGGATACCAAAACATTATTTGCTCATACAATGTATCTAATTATGGATAATAAAGATTAAAAAGAGGGTATATCTGATGGACATTATGATAGTCAGAAACAATAAGCATGTACTTGGATTTTTGTGATGTTCTCGTCTACATTTTATTTCTTCATCAATTGTGGGGATATTCTAAAACATTAGAAAAAGCTGCCCTACTTTCCTTAAATATCTATGTCATCAGGAAGAGAGAACAAGAAACAATGATAAGAATATGAATTCAAGTTGCAGAAAGAACTTTCACCCTAGCTCTGATGCATCCACAGCCAGGAACTCTAAGAGACACAACTTTGACTGTGTTTTCCTTTCTATGTAAGAGTTTGCAATTAGTCTTGGAAGTAAGTAGATTGTCATCCCTCAATGTCAGTCAATAAACGTATCTGCTATCTTCGCATTATGAGGATAATATACCTGATAAAGGCTAGTTTCAGGGAAGAAGCCTTTATATTAGTTTATGTTTCCAGACTGCGGTCTATCGTAACGGGAGGAATGGCGACAGGAGCTAGAGGCAGCTCTGCACATTCAGTACACTGTGAGGAAGTAGAGTGAGGATGGCTGGTGCTCAGCCAGCTCTCTCCTTGTTATCCAGTCCAGGACCTCAGCCTATGGAATGGTGCCACATAAATTAATCTAATCAATAGAATCAGTACAGATGCACCAGAAGCTGATTTAACCTTCAGAATCCCTCACAGGCAATTCTAGGAAAAGTTCAGTTGACAGTCAGTGTAAATCATTACAATGTGTTAAGAATATCAGCTTTTGGACTCGAGAGACGGCTTCACAGGTGTTGTAGTCAGTCACAGGCCTCTGGGATGAATCTCCAAACCAGGCACAGTTTATGGGAGGAAAGGATTTGTTGAGGCTACAGATCCAGGGGAAGATCCATAATGGCAAAAGAGTCTGGTCCCCTGTCACAAGTCGAAGCAGAGAGAGAAACCCATCACCAGCACCATACACACAACAGCAAACAGACAGGGAAGAGAAATCTCCTTCCCCTTTGTATAGCCTTTGGGCGAGTCTTACAACCCTATCCAGACTCAATGGCTTCCCGAGTCTCTGGAATTTCCTTCCTGCACTGCCCTCTCGGGAAGGGATGTTAATTTTTAGATTTCCTGAACTTCCTTACATCCTGCCCCCTACTGAGAGGCTACCTTCCTGTGAACATCCTCAGAGACCCACCCTAGATAATTAAAATCATTAAGTTGACAACAAAACCTAACCATCACAGCAGTTAAGGCATGTGCTTGCAATGGCTACCAGCCCCAGATCAATTCCCTAGTACCCACATAAAGCCAGATGCACAGAGAATCATTTGTGACTGGAGTTCATTGAGGCAAGAGGCCCTGTATGCCCATTCTCCCATTCCCTCTTTCTCTCTCTTTCTCCCCCATAAATAAATAAGTAAACAAGACAAACAAATATTTAAAAACAAAAAATCAGCAGTAATACTTTGTAGTACAAATAACAAAACTGACTTGACATAGTAGGACCCACACTTTCTAAAGAGTGTTTAGCTGTAATTCCGTCATTTTTCTACCTACTCTTATCTCTCCACTGTTCAGAGGAGGAGCCACAGTGGTAAGTATGAGAACCACAGCAGGATCTGTATTACTGTCTTCTAATCCTGGAAATAAAATGGAAAAGAAAAGAGTGGAGACGGCAAGGGTGTCATGCTCATTCGATGGTTTGGGAAATTTAATTTAAAGACTACAGAATATTGAGCATTTGCGTGCTCATGAGTAGAGGGATTAGATCTGAGGAACTGGTGGTGACCGTCTCTTTAAGAGAAGTAGTGTACCGGCATGAGGAATTCAGATATGGTCTCCTTGGTGGTGTCACCTGTATCACTGTGATCACAGGTGTCTGCACAGCTCAGAGCTGCCGCACATGCTCATGACACTTTCCTTCAGGATGCTCAGAGGTTTGCACGTAGAGCATTTCCTGACACATCCATTAGGGTGTTCCAGCACAAGATGACCCTCAGCACTGTCACCCACTCCAGCTTTGGACATTGGCAACATGAAGTTATTTGCAATGTGAGCCTTTCAGTTCACTTTCCATTTCTGTGAACAAGTCGCTGACCAGAAGCAGGTTCAGGAAGGAAAGGGTGCTTCCGAGAAGGTATGGCGCAGGAGCCAGGAGCAGCGCAGGTCACAGCGCGGTCAAGGGGACACTGCACCTTCTAGACGTTCCACGACCTTCCCAAACAGTGTCCTCAGCTGGAGACCTAACGTTCAAATACATTACCCTCCAGGGCACACTTCACATTCAACCCACAACAGAGACACAGAAATTAGCACCTGTGGTACAAGCCGGATTATGGTGGCTGTACTTGAAGTTGCTTCTGCCAAAGTAGAAATAAAATTAAGTCAGTTAGGTCTGGACAGAAAGTATCAATAAATCCACCTTACCAGAATTCATTTGCATAGGATGTATTTAGGTTGTTCATTTTAGTAAAGCCTTTAAAATAATTGTTAGTCAACTATGTAAAGCAGAAAGAAGTTAATCAAATGCTCTTCTATGACAAGACATAAACAGTGAGACCATTTTCTAAAAGCGCATTGATGAGCAGGGAGTGGTCATCAATTTGCATTACACAGACAAACCAGGGTTTCTCCAACCTTTGCAGCCGGGAAGTGACTGGAAAGTTACTCCAGTGATTTTCGGCTGTCAGAAGGCATGCATTTCTGGTATCTCAAGGATCATTTCTTTTGAAATTCTAAGCTAAACATTATTTCTGGATGGTTTGTTTTGAGCAAAAAAAAAAGCTAACAATCAAAGGTCTCAGAGAATTTATAATTAACAATAAGTCCAGCCACTAAAGCTTCTAGCCCGTTCTATCAAGCTGCATGGAAGTCAGGAGAGAAATGCAAACTGCAGGTGTTCTGTGGTGCTGGGAAGGTACAGCAGCAGGTGCAGAACACATCAGCATCCTGAGTGGTTGGCAGGTGCATCCTCTGCTTCTTGTCCACCGCCTGACGGATGCAATGAATGCACGGTGATTGTGCAAAGGTGGGTTTAGAAATTATTGCAGAAGTCTGGGGAGATGGCTTTCTGCACAAGATGGGTGGCCTGAGCTTGGATCTCCCAAATTCAGTGTAGTGCTGGTCCATGATGCCAATCTTTTCCTACACAATAGGAGGCACAGCCAGGAGAGACTCCAAGCTTGTGGGGCAACTAGTCTGCCATTCACAGCGGCAAACAAGAAGACGTCCAACACCCAGGTTGTCCCCTGACCTCCAGAGACCCTGCACATACATACACACAGACACACACACAAATTATTGTGCATCTGGAAGCTTGATCCTTATTATTTATTTATTAATCTGAAAAAAGGAAAAAGATACTGAAGCCTGTGCATGCACGTGAGCTTTGCTTAGGATTCTTAGCCTGTTATTTACAAAGAGAGTTTGATAAAACAATAATGACCACTCAGAGCCCTTATGCACTGAGTGGTGAAGAGAAGTAATGCTGTCCTCTTGTGGGGAATAAAAGTGTCTTTCTTGCTAAATTATATATTTTACAAAAGAAGAAAGCCCAGGACAGATGAACTCCTTAGTCAGTACCATGTCTGAGAAACAGGACAATGACATTTTCAGGAGCCCTCGCTTGAAGAAAAATGCTTATTACATTTTATTTTCATGGCCTTGGAAAAAGTCTTTGGAGAACTCAATGCATATGTGTGTGCATGTTTACAGAATAATCAAAGTGAGCAGTTTCACGAGAATGCCGAGAACCTGGTAAGTGGATATTTTGGAAAAATCCGTCTACTGAAGTACCATGGTGGACTGTGGACGTGAGGCTCTTTACATTGATGACATAAACTTTGACATTCAGTAGGACATAGTTGTAGTCACGTTGAATTAATGGTGCTGTTGGATTAATGTTAATTGATGATTCCCATCGGCACAGAAGCATTAAGGTGTCAAAACCTCAGAGGCTGTGTAGAACATAATGCCAGCTTTTTACATTTAACTCTGGCGGTTAGGTTATGTCTCAAAGATTCCTGTGTACATACATACTGACAGAAACAGACCTCTAAAATTTGCAAATTGTCTATACAGAAAGATAAAAGCTCTTTATAGTGATTTGTCTTTCCCTCTCTATTGTGTTTGGTTCAAATTCAGTAGAAGTTATGTCCTGAAATGTAGAGGAATCTTGCCAGAAGTCAGTGACATACGGCTTTTTCCTGGGGTAGTACTGTTCTGTTTTATATTGAGGAGGTGTGTTTATGCTTTCTCCACGGGCTTTGATGGCAGTCAGAATGGCCTCTCCTGTGGTCTGAGAGGTGAAAGGGAGGACTAATTGCGTGATGCGAGACCTATGTGAGGATGGGGCTAAGAAGCTGCGGGTGTTAGAACACTGTGAACGACCTCGTTCATTCCCTGATCATCCTCTGATATTGAACTTTGCTACATTTTCCAGAGAGTGCAAACAGACCCAGCCTGAAGCTGTATGTGTGTGACTCAAAGTCATCAGTTAAGAGCATTAAGAAAATGAAGGAACTAATTTCAGTTGCTGACTTTAATGAAGAAGATGAGATATTTTTTATCTTCATTCAAAAAAGGAGAGGCACATACGACATTTTTAAGATTGCTAAGCCAGACATTTTCAAAATGATTTTCTCAGTGATTTAAAATCATCCTGTTTGCATGTTACTTAAATAAAGGAAGAATTGGTTGGGTTAGTTGAAATGTTTATAAAGTATGGATTTTAAAATAGCCTAAATTTGCACCTGGGGAGATGGCTCAGTCAGTCAAGTGCTTGTTGCATAAACAGGGGGTCTTGCGTTTGACCCCCATACGCCCACCGAAAGACTGACCAAAATTGTTTCCTTGTTTACATAGTTTTATAATATAGTTATGTATGGATAAGTATGTATACTTCTCAGATGATATTTAAATATGATGTAATATGTAAATAGAAAATGTTAAATATTTAGATGATTATCAGTACAGCTCTGTAATAAGACAGTTGTACCAAATATGTGATTCTGTGTTTGTGAGTGTGTGTGCCTAAAAAGATATAATCTGCTATTTCAAAGAGAGCAGATAAGCAGTACTAAATGTTTTCTGTGAATTGAAAACAGCATCAATGGTACAAGCTTTGCTTCAGCTAGAGAGGGAGAATGATCAAATCTTCATGATCCATGGGATCTCATGACTTGTCCTGGGGGCCTATTTCTGGATGACAAGGGAAGCTGCATCAGTGAGAAACCCATTCCAGTATGGGAGACCACTCCACATCCCTGGAGCTCCAAATACAGCTGGCACCATACACCGTACAACTCGAATAACCTCCAGGGGTGACTCATGAGCCTTGTAAGTTTGGTTAATTTACCGAGTCTTGTAGTTTTCATTAACTTT
>PVHP010024553.1:0-26406 GCA_004024765.1 Zapus hudsonius | reverse complement strand
TTTCTTTCTTTCTTTTTTTCTTTCTTTCTTTCTTTATTTCTTTCTTTCTTTCTTTCTTTCTTTCTTTCTTTCTTTCCTTCCTTCCTTCCTTCCTTCCTTCCTTCCTTCCTTCCTTCCTTTCTTTCTTTCTTTTTGTTTTTTTGAGGTAGGTTCTCGCTCTAGCCCAGGATGACCTGAAATTCACTCTGTAGTCTCAGGGTGGCCTTGAACTCATGGTGATCCTCCTACCTCTGCCTCCCAAGTGCTGGGATTAAAGGCATGTGCCACCATGCCTGGCTATCATTTAATATTTAGTTAATGACATTTTCCAAAATATTTTCTCTTTACTCTATAACCATGTATGTGCATAGATGTCATGGAAGGAGATTTAAAAACTGGCTTCTATATTCATGTTTTCCTAGGAGTGTTTATAAATATCTCCATAGTTTCATATTTCAAAAAATTTCCCCAAAGTCTGCACATAAACAATTATTGGCTCTACAACAGTGTGTACTAATTTTCCTAGAGATGCTGATAACATCATAGCATTGTGGAGAGAGACAGACATTATCTTCTCATCTTATAGAGAGACTGTAAAATTCAGAAAGGAGAAGCTGCTTGGGAAAGGCCAATATGTGACAGAGTCCTGAAATCTTAACCATTGTGTACCCACAGATGACAATTAGATTCCTGTCCTCTGTGCCCTTTTCTGCTGATAAAGAGAAGGGAGGCGGGACTTCCTGCAAGTGGATTAGTCAAGTCCCCTGTAGGAGGCTGAGTCCTGTCCTGCTTGATTCTTCTAGGGGGTAGAAATCAGAAGTCATTCCTTGGAGGGTTGAAATTCACATTAACAAAGTGTTATACATGTCGTGTCAGAGATAACCAGCCTCTTTCATGTCCAAAGTCTTGTAATTCTTGCATGGAGCCAGGGGACTGGAGACATGGAGCAATGCTACCATAGCTACAGTTCCAGTTTGGCTGTGAAACATCCAAGCAGCAGTTGGGTTTCCTGCTCTCCACCGCTGTCTATGTGCTTCTGATAGGCAGGTCTCCAAGCCCCAGCCCATACAACATTGCTGTGTTTGTAGGCTCTGTCTACTGGCACAGTTACACTGTCTGTGGTTGGCATGGAGTGGGGGGAAGGCAGGGGGATAGGGTGGCTTTGTCAGACAGAAGCAAGATTTCCTTGGCTTTTCTCCTTTCTTCCCGTGTGGACTCAAACCATCCAGATGATGATACCTCCCAGTGGGTTGTTGGTCAGCGCAGCCCCTGAGGCCCCTGAAACCATCCAGGCTGTTGACAGGTTGCTACTGTTTTTTTTTTTTTTTTTGGTCAGCTGGATATATTGTTCCCATCAAACTACCCTCTAAATATTTATGTTTATGCCTATAGATTAGTGATGCTCTCACTTTGGGTCGGATAAACATACTTTTTAGAGATGGCGATGCATGCTGGGGAGACTCATCGGTGTGCTGAGAAGTGACAGTGGAGTGCTCAGCACTGAGACATCTCTATCCCACCCTCCAAGGTTAAGGGACCATTGCAGAGGAAGTGACAGAAAGAATGTGAGAGCCAAGGCAGGGGAGGACTGCTTTGAAGCCCTGTCTTCTAGACACGAAATGGCACTGTATTCACGACCTCACAGAGGCTGTCAGAACTGCATAAGACCTTTACAATATGAACCCATGGGTGGGAGAGGAGGAAAAACCAGAGACGTTGAGATAGAAGACAAACTAATCGGAAAGAATGGGTTCAGTAGAGGTAGAATGGGGAAGGACAGAAGAAAGTATTGGGGAGAAATACATTATATACAAAATACATGATTTATATGTATGAAAATTGTCCATGAAAAGTTAAAAAAAAACCAGATGAACTCTTTGGCTGTTATTTAGTATGTCTCAGAAGTAAAAGCAATGTTTTTAAGTATCTGTTCGTCCTTGGATGGAAGAGCCCAAGGCATCCTCTATACCCCCCAGGCAGCTCTGAATACTGTCACCTGTTCTTATGCAAGTATTTCCAGCATAAGGAAGCCCAGGCTTCTTGGTCAACTGTTAGATGTCTCCATGTTTTCTTTCTATGAATATTTGTCCAGTACTTCCTATGTGTCAGGCTGTGTTGAGCCCAAGGACACAAAGACATTTATGTGACTTCTACTCAGGGAATGTATCATATCCTGGCCACATCTTCTCAGGCTAATGGGAGAAAGAGAGGGAGAGGGAGGGAGGGAGAGACAGAGAGAGAGAAGAAGAAGAAGAGGAGGAAGAAGAAGAGGAAGGAGAGAAGAGGAGAGGAGTGGAAAAGGGAGGAGAGGAGAGAAGCAAGAAGGGAATAAAGAAGAGAAGGGAGAGAGGAGCGAGAACTAGTGTTGAATATAAATCCTTGCTGTACAGTCATGGGTCTGTCTGACCCTCAATTACTTATTGCTTACCAGGGTTATTCCATTGGTGGTTAGCTTTAGCAAGAAATAAAAGGGAAGGCAGAGCAGTCAACCTTCAGTGAAGCAGCTCCAGGAATTACAGAAACCAGAATGCATGAGGCCCTCTCTGACTTTCCAATTTCTCCTGACTGTTGACCGTAGTCTGCCTCAGGGGATGTCGTTTTACCAGAGTGGAAAATATGGCCACATCTAGCAGCTGGAGGTAGCCTAGATTCCTTTCCCATCCCGAATCCCAAAATCCTAGAGAAGGTAGTCACTGGCCTAATGTGTATCAGGTGCTCATACCTGAACCGAATATCTGCCATAAAAGACACAAGGGAGTCGACCAAGTAAATTATGGGCCAGGATTCACTGCTGGGTAAACAATCCCAAAAATGGACTTTCCCAGGTGACTTTGGGGATTGAAAGAGATAATGTTTGCTGTGGGTTGAATTGTATCTTCCTGAAAGATAGGTTTACGCCCTATTCCCAGGGTCTTGAGAAAGGATCTTTCATTTGTTTAGAAGTAAAGATTTTACTGGTGTAAGGTGAAGGTGAAGTTGTATTGGATCAGGGTAGGTCCTATTAGAATGAAGGATATCCCTAGAAGAAGAGGGACATTTGGACATAGAGAAAGAAGTGCAGAGGAAGAACGCTGTCATGAGGGAGTCGAGACCAGTGACACATAAGCCAAAGAACACCCATGATTCTTGGCAGCTTCAAGCAGCTAGGAGAAGAAACCAAATATACTGACGCCTTGACTTTGAACTTATGATTTTCAGATATTAATTTATGTCACTTTAAGATATCCAGTTGGGGCTACTTTTCATTGCTGGGGGTGGAACCGAGGCCTTTGAGCATGCTAGGCAGGCTCTCTACCACTGAGGTACAGCCTCAGCCCTGTGCTACAGGTATTGATTTGGTGGGAGAGGGAGAGAAAATGGATACATCAGGGTCTCCATCCACTGCAAATGAACTCCAGATGCATGCGCCACTTTGTGCATCTTGGTTTTTAAATGGGTCCTGGGGAATTGAACCTGGGTTGTTAGGCTTTGCACTCAAGTGCCTTAACCACTGAGCAATCTCCCCAGCCCCCATACTACGTTTTTTGTTTTGTTTTTTGAGGTAGGGTCTCACTCTAGCTCAGGCTGACCTGGAATTCACTATATAATCTCAGGATGGCCTTGAACTTATGACAACCCTCTCATGCCCAACTCTGTGGTACAAAATTTGAAGGCAGCCTTAGGGACCCAACACACCACCTCCTGGTGCATGCAAACAAGGAGGCCTTATTCTTTGTCACTTTGTCACAAAAGGATAGCCAGGTCTCCAGTGTCCTTTTCATGTTCTTCCTTTCTATGTAAGACCTCTTCAGAAAGGATGTTAGTATTCATATCTCTCCCAACATCCATCAGTGTAGTACTTACTGTTCTCTGCTTTCAAGGTGGCTGCTGAACCTATGCTGCACCTTCAAGGGTAGAAGGGGCAAAAGCCACATCCTCTCAATACAGAAGGCAGGAAGGCACCAGCATGTCCCCTTCAACATCACTTAGAAGAGCATTCATTCACTAAGCTTCATGACTTGAAATCACCTTCCCAAACGCCACACACTCCATCCTACTCTCGCCTGGGGTTTCATTTCTGGCAAGAGTTTCGGAGGTACATGAGTACTCCAACCTCAGCTCACCTGACCCGAGTCGGTGCCTTGTACAAAGGGTGAGGGCATGGCCAACTCATGCCTCCCCAGTGATAGGTGATGCCAGACATGAGAGAAATGGTAATTTCCTAACACTCATCTGGCATTGGAGAGTAGTTATTCTCTGTAGGGTTGGCTTAAGCAGAAACTCATCCAAGAATCCTAGTTAAAACAGCAGGCATCTTGGAAAACCATGTGTGTGGGTTGGATACTTAAATAGGATGTGTGCCCCACCAAATAAATGCCAGGTTTTATTCCAGTTCTCCTCCATTTTCTTCTGGGTTTGGTCTTACAGCATGCCTGCATGTGCAAAGGTAGGGATTAGTTCTGTCTGGTACATTCTTGGGAGCCTTCTTGGAAGGAGCCAAAGGTGTGCAAAGGTGTGTGAAAGGAGCCGCTTCCCTGTCTGCTTTTGCCTGTGTGCTGATTGTCGGGCCCCTGTACTTTACTTTTATCTGTTGCCAACGGTCGACTGGTTGACAGACTGAACACTAACAGGGGTGAGGCTCAAAGGACACTAAAGCTGACCAGTGTGAGTGTCTGAACATAACTACAAGTTAACCAGCACAGTATGAAAACCATTCATTTAGACCACTCCCTACATAGCTGGCCTTGAACTCCTGATTTTCTCGCCTCTACCTTCCAAGTGCTGGGATCCTAGGCTTATATCACCATACCTGGCTCTTTAGATAGTTTTAAGCAAAATTAACTAACCTGGCAGATTTACAGAGAAGAATTTATTATAAATTCATAAAATTACCAGGAAGGTTGGAGAGTCCACTGAGAAAACAGGGAGGCAAGTGAGGGGAAACCCCAGTCAGGGTAGGACAGGACTTGACTCTTAGGGGCTTGAATAACCTCCACTCCACACACGGTAGCAGATTCCGAGGACCACTTGCTTCTAATGACTCGAGTACTTGGCTCCCAAGCAAAGACCCAGATCCAAGGTACTGAGCTGGCTCAGCCCCTAGCAGCTTGCATTTCCCAGTGCCTAACGACATGGACAACTTTTCACAGGCTTCTCTGAAGAAGTGTCTGTTCAAGCCCTTGGCTCAATTTGAAATTATGTTGGGGTCTTTTTTGTATGTGTGTGTGTGTGAGAAGGGGGTCTCGTGCATGGGGGCACACATGCACATGTGTGAGCATGTAGGGGACAGAGGCTGATATCAGGGGTCTCTCACTTGGGCCCAGAGCTCACACATTCAGCTCATCTAGCTAGCCTGCTTGCCCTGGAGATCACCTGTCTTTGTTTACTGAGTGCTGGGATGACAGACACATGTCTTGCTCACCCAGCATTTACCTGGGTGCTGGGGATCCAGACTCCGGTCCTCGCCTGCATGGTAAGAATTCACGGATTCATCTCTCTAGTCTCTTTGGTGTTGAATTATAGGTGGTGTCAGTTTTGTTTGTTTCATAATTCTTGCCTTTTACTATAGATGTTCTTTACCACCTCCCACACAATCCTTGAAAGATCCCCAATGCTGCTGTTGTTACCTAGGCAACGCTCATCTCTCCTTTATTTCACCAATCTTCTGACTTCTTGCCAGGTGTCTCCTTGAATCCATTCTTCACACACAAGTAGAATGTCAAGTCCGTCCTGTCCTGTCTTGCTCAAAATCATTGAGCTCATCTCTACTTCCTGGTAACATAGTCAACATGAATAGTGTTTAAGGTCCTCTATAATCCATCTCCTATTTATCTATCTTTCCCTTTCATTTTTTCTGTTCTTCCTCTAAAAACATAGGATGCACACGTGTCTGTCAGTCTGTCTCCTGGTTTTGCAGAGCAGAGGTGCCTCTACCCTGCACATTCTTATCTTCCATTCATCCCAGTATCAGGATCTAAATGACATCCTCTGGTAGGGGTGAGGTCCTCAGATGTCCCCAGGACAACACTCACCACATTGGCTGTCTCCCCATGCCAGAGACAGAGTCTGTCCTGTTTTTCAAAGTGCCTCCAGCATTTGGCACAATGCTTAGTACAGAGATGATCAGTGCACGTGGTTATTAGTGTCCTTAGGAGAGTCATTCCTTCCTGGTGCTTTCTCACTAACTGTCTGGTTCTGGGCAGCCCTTCTGCTTGTCCCCGTGGCTCTCTCTGCCAGAGTGTTCTCTCTTTGCTCCCTAACATTTGGTTATGGTCATCTTCAGGCATAGAAAAATGGAAAGAATTGCAGTGAAGTCTTATTCCTCCCTACCAAGACTCTGTAATTACTATTTAATTAGTTGCTTTATTGCATATATATATATATATATATTTGTCTGTCTACCAATCTGATAATTCATATTTTGGGGGGCTGCATTTCAAAATAAGCTGCAGACTTCATATGTTTCACAGCTAACCATAGTAGCACGCATGCTACTTATGTGTGTTTTTAGATAAACTTGACACATAACCAGTACACAAGTCTTTCATGCATCATTTGGTGACTGTTATCAATACCTACAATGGTACATCCCAAACACCCCATGAATCAGATGACTACTGTTGTCCCCAAAAGTGTCCTTATACTGTTCCCTATCCTATAACCCCCACCCCAGCCCAACCAAGGACAAATGCTATTTGATTCCCCCCCCCATAGTTTCATTTTGTCTGTTGTAGAACTTCATTGTTTTATTAGGCTTTCTCCTCCTCTTCTTCCCTCTCCGCTTCTTCCTCCTTCTCCTATTTATTTATTTACTTATTTATTTATTTATTTATTTTGGTTTTTTGAGGTAGGGTCTGGCTCTAGCCCAGGCTGACCTGGAATTCACTATGTAGTATCAGGGTGGCCTCAAACTCACAGTGATCCTCCTTCCTCTGCCTCCCGAGTGCTGGGACTAAAGGAATGCTCCCCCATGTCTGGCTTGGCTATTTTCTTAGCTCACCATAATGCTGACATTCAGGTATCCCATTGCATGTATTATGAAATAAGCTACTATGCATATCATTGTACAATTTTTTGTGCATGAATGAATATGGTTTTATTAACATCAGTGAATATCTGGTAGTGGAATTTCTGGGGCACATGTTATGTAAAAAAAAAATCACCAAACTACCTACTGAAATGGTGACATCATCTTACATACTCACTGAAAATGGATAAGAGCAGTAGTTGTGAATAGTTGGAGTTGTTGCTCTTTTTTGTTTGAAGCATTCTGTTGAGTATATAGACAGTATGCATTGTGGTTTTAACTAATACTTCCTTAATGATTAAATGATGCTGGGAATTTTTTCTTAATAACATGTAATCATGTATATATCGTGTGTGTGTGTGTGTGTGTGTGTGTGTGTGTGTGTGTGTGTGTGAAAGCAAGCATATGCCGTGAGAAACATAAGGATGTCAGAGGACAACTTTGGGGTGTTTTTCCTCTCCTACTTTCTTTTTTAAAAGTATTTTATTTATTTGAAAGAGACAGAGAAATATTTATTTTTCAAAATAAAGAGACAGAGAGAAAGGGAGACGAAGAGAGAGGATGGGTGCACCAGGGCTTCCTGCCTCTGCAAATGAACTCCAGATGCATGTGCCACTTTGAGCACCTGGCTTTACATGGGTACCAGGGAATCAAACCCGTAAGTGCTGAGCCCTCTCTCCAGCCCTTCCTACTTCTTCTGAGACAGGGTCTCTCTTGCTACTGCTGCTGCTTGTGAACTGTAGGTGCCTGGAAGTTACAGACACATGTGCCACTTTGTGTCTGCCTTTATGTGGGCGCTGAGGAGGATGGAATCCGTGTCTTCAGGCTTGCAAGCAAATACTCAGCCATCTCCCCAGTCCTTCTTTTGAGAAGAATCTATTGAAATTTCTTGCCTGTTTGAGTAAGTCAAGTTGAACGAGATACAACTGGCATATACTGAAATGTGTTTCTTTGGGAAATACTCTGAGCCTGCGCAGTAGTTCCTGCAGCAATGGAGATACAGGTCACTTGTTTCACAGAAGCTTCCTCGTCGTCTCCCACCTCTTCCCACCTTCTGTCCAGAAGTCCTTCTTTGCCCAGAATGTTGTACCAATGGAGTTACAGAGTAGGAGAACTTTTGAGTCGATTGCTTAATTTTTGTTTGGTTGTTTGTCTTCTTTAAAACCAAAATATTTGAGGCTAGGGAGATAAATCTGTCAAAGGTACTTGTTTGTAAAGCCTTCTGGCACAGGTTCGATTCCCCAGTGCCCACATAAATCCAGATGCACAAAGTTGCACATGCATCTGGAGTTCATTTGTAGTGGCAAGAGGCCCTGTCATACCCATTCTTCCGTTCTCTCTCTCTTTCTCTGCTTACAAATAAATAAAAATAAAAAATTTATATGTGTGTGTGCACGTGTACATGTGTTTGCACTAGGGCCTCTTACCACTGCACACGAACACCAGACAACTTGGGCCATTTTTTTTTTTTGTGTGGCTTGGGAATTGAACCTGGGTCCGCAGGCATTGCAAACAAGTGCCTTTAACCTCTGAGCTATCTTCCTAGTCCCAGTTGTTGGTTTTCTTATTAACTTGTAGGTTTTCTCATATCTCCTGGATGTCATTTCTTTTTTTGTCAGATATGTGTCTAATAAACATTTTCTTTTAGAGCACGACTTGCCTATTCTTTTTCTAAATGATAGGTTAAATTTTAATAAATTCCAACTCATCATTTTTAGAGTAATGTTGCTTTTTGCATCCCATGTAACTAACTGCTGCCCAAGCTCAAACTATGAAGACTTTCTTATACGTCTTCTTCCAGAAACTTTATTGCTTTAGTGTTTAATCCTAATTTTATGATCTGTTTAAAATTGATTTCTGCGTGTGATGCGAGGAAGGGTCCTGTTCTGTATTTTCCCTCGAAGTCCCTTGGTGACATTCAGTCTTTCTCCGTGTGCTCTGTGATAGGCACCTGTCATTTCTACCTCCACTAATACTTTATTTCTTCGTTAGCTTGTTGCTTCCTCAACTGGACTGTGCTTCCTATGGGTAGTAGCTATGCATTCTGTACAAAGGAGGAGAAGGCACAGTGCTCTCATGGGGGAAGCAGGGCTGACTCCAGGACCCTTATCGTACTAGCTGTGTGAGCCGGGCAAATCTTAACACCTCTTACGTGGTCCTGAAACGCTTACTGTCTACCATGTGGTGGGTAGGGGGCTAGATATGGGGACCATCAAAATGGATGCAACTCAGGTGGGACCTCACTTATGTGTATGTGGAGATTACAGAAAAGCTAGGTGTACCCCCGCACTCAGAGGCAGAGAGGTAGGAGGATCTCTGTGAGTTCAAGGTCTCCCTGAGACTACATAGTCAGCCTGGGCTAGAGTGAGACTCTACCTTAAAAAACCAAAAAAAAAAAAAAAAAGAAAAGAAAGAAAGAGAAGGTAATTGCTAAACAAATTCTGTGTCAGGAATATGAGTAGGTGGTGGTGGTTTCCGAGAGGGCAGGCTTCTGGATAGAGGTAACACGGGCCTTGAACTTCAGTGGATAAGTCAGGAAAGGTGGGAGCTGGCATTTCCAGGCAGAAGGAACAGCAGGGGCAAATGCTGGGATGTAAGCCTCCTCCTCTGACACACGCTGCGTGTGCTTCCCAGGCTGGTTGTCCCGAGGACTTCATGAGGTGGCAGCTATGGAGTCAGCTTGCAAGGTCTAGGACATGTGGATACTAAAAAATCTGCTCCTGAGAGAAAATTGAACTGATTTGTTAATGCTGGCAGTCCTAATGTGATAGGACTCGGTACAGTAATTGGGCCATGGCAAATTTAGGGCATATTTAAGTTTAAGAAGCTTATTTCTGGAATGAGGGGAGAAAGAGCAAATCTAAGGAAAGGAGGAAAATTGTGGTCAAGGTAGAATTTGAGCCATGATGTCATTGACAATTCCCCTTTTGGGACTGAGAGCGTTTCCTGCTGGGCACTGGTTTTGTCTTTTGGGAAGTCTTCCTTCATGGTTAGAGATGTCCCTAGAGCAAGGCTGGCCTGGGGGTAGTGGGGGTCCTTCACTCAAACAGTGGACATAATTCTAGTGAGAATACTAGGCTTAATTTTGCTCCAGGGTGAGTCATTTACTGACCTTTAAAAAAATCTTGTTTGTGAGATTCTCTCTTTTTTCTTTCATTTTTAATGCTTTATTTATTTATAAGAGAGAGGGGGAGAGAGAGAACATAGGCACACTAGGGTCTTCTGCTGCTGCCAATGAACTCCAGATGCACATGCCACTTTGTGTGGGTACTGGGGAATGGATCCTTGGCTGACAGGCTTTGCAAGCAAGTGCCTTTAACCACTGGGCATCTCTCCAGCCCTTAAATAACTGTTTGTCCCCTTTTCGGCTTTGTAGTCTGAAAAGTTCTAATAGTCCAAGTGACCTCATATCGAACAACAAAACTGGGGTACTAATGTTCCCCCCAATCCTTGTGCTTTTGCTCCTCTTCACTGCCCAGACCCTAAAGAAAGTCCGCATCATCTCCCATCCTCAGGCTAAACCAAGAAGCCCCCCTCCAGCCTCCCAGGACCAGCCTCCTGACCTGTGTTAGAGGGACCCGGGCGCTTCCAGCCCTAGGTGATAAGTCTGTGTCTAGATGTGCTTAGCAAATTGCCCGTTCACTCGATTACATTTTATTTAATCATCTGTAATCATATAAATTATGCCTGATGGTGGTAAATGTTCGTGTCAGTTCCTAATTACAGATTGATTAATTGGCTGGGGTGATCTGTATTACTACTTATATAAGAATATAGGAGGAGGATGATAAATTAGGGCTGCTAATTTGAGCCCAGAAATATGGACAATTTCCAACTGCATTCCGCTTTTTGGGGGGGTGGGGGGAGGAGGGGAACCATTGCCCTCTTCCTGTCAGATGCCTGTAGGAACATTTGTGTTCTCTTGATTGGTGAGTCTGGCAATACCTCGACTCCAGAAATATTTGTTATTATTGAGGGAGTGCCTGTGCCTGTGTGTGACATTCTTGCCGTGTGGTGCTTCTGTTGGCTGTGGCAGAGCTGAGTGATGACAAGCTCATTAGGTTCAGTTGGGCTCATTATAGCCTGCTGGGTCCAGAAAGTTCCCAGGGTTGGATTTGGCCTTGGAAGAGCAGGAATTCCAAGAATGAAAATATGGGAGGTT
This sequence comes from Zapus hudsonius, assembly GCA_004024765.1. Classification (NCBI taxonomy): domain Eukaryota; kingdom Metazoa; phylum Chordata; class Mammalia; order Rodentia; family Dipodidae; genus Zapus; species Zapus hudsonius. The sequence goes on along the minus strand of PVHP010024553.1, from coordinate 15,259 downwards.
GATTAGTGTCTATCAAATTGTTCCTTATTAAGGTGGTTTTTGCTGTTACTTCCTCGTCCGATAGAAAGTCAAATGGTCCAGAATGTCCCTTCTTTCAAGTAATACTACACCTTTGGGGTATCTTGAAGGCAGCTTGTCTGGGATGTGCAGTCATGAGTTCTGAGCCTCTGAGAACATAACCTAGTTAGAATGTACCCTATTTCCGTACGATCATACACTGGGCTGAAAGGAATGATAAGGCCACACAGGACAGAACACGTAGGAGGTGAGGGGGAGACTCAGAAAGGCTGGAGGTGAACCCTGGTTTCGGGGAAGAGGTCTGAGACTGTGAGCCTGAGAAGTGACAGGCAGAGGCACAAAGGCAGACAAGCCTATGGGTAGCCCCAGTCTCTGGAGCATGGCTGGAGAGGAGGGTCAGCTGGCCTCCCTCCTTGAGAGACGAGTCACACTAGGAGCATGGACTTATTGTCACTGGTGGTTAAGGGTGAACCTCCTGTCTTGGGGTGGGGGGCTCTGATAGGGCTGTTGTATTGTATAGCATCTTGATCCAGAACACAGCGTGCAATGATCACACCCGCCTTCACTTACCTGATGATCTCCTGGAAGTTTTACAGGGCTTCAATTTTCTCCTCTGCGAAGTGGGGAAAATGATAGCCCCACGTCATAGGGTGTTGTCAGGATTTAATAAGTTTAAAAATATTTAAAGCTGAGAACAGTGGCAGGTACATGATCACTGGATCTCAAAATAGCCCCAGAGGTCTGGAGTGATAGCCCAGTGATTACGGCGCTTGCCTGCAAAGCCCGACGACCTGGGTTCAATTCCCCAGGACCCACACACACACAAAAAAGCCAGATACACAAAGTATGGCACACATCTGGAGTTTGTTTGCAGCAGTGGAGGCCCTAGCACTCCCATTCTCTCTCTCTCTCTCTCTCTCTTCCTCTCTCTCTGTTTGCAAATAAATAAATAAGAATATTTTTTTTAAAATAGCCCCAGAAAGATACTAAGCTTCCTTACTGACTGAGGCAACTGAGCCCCAAAGCAGTGAACATGTGGTTTAGGGCGATAATTAACTTAGTGGAAGGCTGGGACAGGACCTTTCACATTATGAATCTCAGTGTCCGGGAGGTAGGCAAAATCCCTGCCATGGGGCCAGTGAGCACTGGACCAGGCTCTTGCCCTTGGAGCACTGTTAACTACTGAGCCGCCTTCCAGCCTTGGGCAAGGCTTGCAGAGCTAGGGTAGTTCCACAGTCCTGAATCAGCTCGACGACATTTCAATCTCTGTGATGCCCTTGACCTTCTCATCCTGCTAGTTCCCCCATAGTCACAGATAGCTTCTATGGCTCCAGACATGGGGAATGTTGTTTTCTTCCATTTCCTTTTTTAGTTTTTATATTTTTTGGAGCCAGGGTATCATGCAGCCCAGGCTGGTTTTGAATTTCTGATTCTCTTTCCTCTGCTGCCCCAGCGCTGAGGTGCTAGGCATGTACCAACCCACCTGGTTTACACGCTGCTGGGGATTGAGTCCTGGGTTTCTAGGCAAGCACGCTATCCACTGGGCTACCCTTCCCGCACCCCCTCCGTGCTTTTGTATTAGCCCAAGTTTCCTTACTGACTTTCTCTCAGATTTCATTAGCCAAGATCGGGTCACATGACTGACCGCCCTGTGCTTGACCAAAGAAGACAACTGTGATGGCCCTAGACTTATCTTGACTGAGCCCTGAGCAACCCCATCACATCCTTAGGAATTAAGTGACTCAGAAGGTCCATGAGGAAGGCGAGTCTTCCGCTATGACACGACGTCTGGCTGTTTTCAGTTTACTTTTAATAACAACTTGCAGCTTCTCCAATTTTCTTCTACTCATCTCCTTGCCAGTATTGAGTGGTAAATCTGCTAATCTTAGAATTTTACATTGTTGTTTATGAACGAGGAAGGACACATGCGGGACACTGTTAGTGGCTGTCCAGCACCTCTCTGTTCTTTCTGGTTTTTTTTGGGGGGGGGCTTTTCAAGGTAGGGTCTTGATCTAGTCCAGGCTGACCTGTGTTCTTTGTCTACCTTTTTTATATTCATATATTTATTTCTGAGGTAGGATTTCACTCTAGCCCAGATTGACCTGGAACTCAGTTGTCCGAGTGTTGGGATGACAGGCATGAGCCACCACATCTGGCTTTCTTCCACCTTGAGACACAGTCTTTTGATGCTGCAAATGAATACTAGTCTAGCTGGCCATGAGCACTGGGTTCTCCAGGCTCTGCTTCCCATTGTTGTAGGCATGTTGGGATCACAGATGCATGTACCACTTTGTGCTTATCTTTAGGTGGGTACAGGGGAGACTGGAACTCATGTCTGCAGTCTTCGTAAGCAAGCACCTTGAACTGCAGAGCTACCTCTCCAGCTTCAGTATCCTGTTCTTTTAAAGGAGGAAACTGAGCAAGAATGAGTGAGGAAGCTACCTTGGGTCTTCCACCCTGCTGAAGATGGAAGACTAGAATCCCAGACTTCTGACCCGGAGGTGGCTTTTCCCTCCACTCAATTCCCACCTACTCTAAGGAACTTCTTCCCAATGATCTGAAGTTATACTGAGTAGATTGGAGGAGTGTGGGGAGCAGGCAAAAGGTTTCCTAGGAGCACCCATAGAAATCTAATTCCTTCTGGCTTGGGGCTTGATGTCATCTGGACCCAGATATTATTACCCTGTCTTTTCTTTGTTTAACTGGCACCGTAATGGGAACGATAGATTCCAATGAGTTGTTCAGTGAACAATGTCTTCTACTTCCTGGGGGTAAACTTTCAAAAGACAAGAGCCTAAACTGAGAGGGATGGAGCAGGCTGGAGAAGGGGAACATGCTGAGGCCACAGGCACCCGGAGTTTGCTCATGAAGAAAGGGCTGGCTTGGCAGATCCATCAGCCAGCACCATGTGGGAAGGGTGTCCTAGGAGCTACGCCACTCATCTGTGATATTCTGTCTGATATCCCAGGTCCAGCTGTTGCTGAGTTCCCAGAAAAGCACTGTACTATTTCCAGCAAGGCTGTGTGAACTCCTGGGATCCCAGAGAGAGGGAACGCAGCAAGGTCAGAGCCAAACTACCTTGGGCTACCTGCAGCTCCTCAATAGCCATTATTGCCCACCTCTGTGTCTGACCTGACATCCATGTGAATATCAGCTGATCAGGTGCAATCTTTTTGGAATGCAGACCCCAGGCTCTACTAACCCAAGGTCTTAGAATGTCATCAGATAACAATCTGAAGCCTATGGTGGAGATCTCCCAGCTTTTCTGTAACCCTCCTACCTGACGGTCAGCCAATGTAATTTGCAAAGTGCCTTGATTTATGACTTTCTTCTGTTCTCTAACTTTAAAACCTTCATGAAATTGTTAAAATGTTGGAACATGGAATCAGGGTAAACTAAATATGTGTTCCTGGGCCATGGTCACTCATATTTAGCTCCAGAATAAACTACCTCTTATCCCCTTTTAGGTGAGAGCCATGTCTTTTGCACCAACAGAGGCTAATCTGTGATGCTTACCCTAGCCTGGCTGAGCCTACAGAAAGCTCTGTGGTTGAAATGACTTGTGGGAGTTGTGTGGCCTGTATACCTTGCGATTATTATCATTGTCTGGGTTCTTCCCCTGCAGGACCTGGTGGCTCTCTGAAGCTGATGCAATGCTGATGGGGCCCACAGCCAAGGGCTGACTGTCCACTGATCCTTCCTGAAGGAAGAGCTTGTTGCCACATCTCTGTATCCATCTCCCTGCCACTCCTGTCCCCAGTGGCCACCTCTGATAGTTTCCCATCTTTGGTCTTGTTTCTAGGAATCAGGGTATTCCTGCTCTGGAGTGATATGCCTGTCTTCAGGGCCTGTGTGTGTATTATCCCGACTGTTCTGAGGATGGAGACTTGGCCTCCTTTCCTGCCCACTGTGATGCCATGAGCAGAGCTGTTTAACTAGGAGACAGTCAGATCACTTCAATCTCTGCTTCCTGTCAGCTGTGAGCCCAGGTGTTGAGGGTGCTTGGTCACTGTCAGCCAACCTTAAGTCTTAGGGAGACCTCACAGCTGCAGAAGGATGGCCTGTCTGGCTGGGAAGCAGTTCTGGTCTTTGGGGGATGGGCACTTAGAAAGATGCTAACTAGTTGATATGGGGATTGAGATGTCTTTAAGAGTGTTTCTTTTTTAAGAGTGTCTTTCTTTCCTTTCTTGGCTCTTGGGTAGGCAATAACTCAGGAGCTAAGGTACCAGACTCTCAGTCACACAGAGATTCCACCGAGTCGGTGGCCTTCTGGGTTCTTGTCAAAAGAATTTTGATGAATAAAACCCACAGGCCAGGGGATAAAGTTTAGAGAGATTTTACTGAAGAGCTTATAGAGTTAGAGCTTTATAGAGATTGAGAGAAGGAAAGAATACAGAGCTCCCATACAAGGAGTGGGGTTCCCAAGAATGGGAAACCCCACTTAAAGACCCGGATTGGGATCTTTTATGGACTGGATATGGGCCCAACTAACCTGCCTTAATGCCCGGTTTCTAGGTAGGGAATCTGATTTTCTGGGAAAGGGGCAATCTTCCCCAAAATATAAATCCTCCAAGAAGAGTGTCACCTTATCTCTTCTAGGAAAGGGGAACTCCTTTAGGGAAGAAGAGATATGGAGAGGCCAGACCTTCTGATATATTGTCCCTCCAGCCAAATGGAGGACTGCTTTAGAGGGTAAGGAGATAGGATGACCCACATTCTCCCTCTATGGGCTCCAGGACATTCCTTGTTTTTACATTTGGGGGCCTTGTTACTCTTAACCAGTCTCAAGGTGATACCCAATTTGACCTTTTGACCTTTGGTTTGAGTCAGCTGCAAAGATTGACTTTGCTTCTCTCCCGACCCCTCACAGTAGTTACATCTGTGTCATTGTGAGCACAATACCTGACAGAAACAACTTATAGGGGGAATGATTTATATTGGTTCATGTTTCAGAGTTTCAGGCCATCGTGGCTGGGTGGCACAGCCCATGGAGGATCAGGATACAGAATCAGGCTGAGCCAGGGACCAGACTAACCTCCAGAGCGTCTTTCTTCTGCTATCCAGGCCTCATTCCCAAAAGGCTCATGGCCTCCACAGTAGCACCACCCGTGGGGAGCAAGCATTCAAAACAGGAGCCCACGAGGGACATTTCAGATTCAAGCTATAACATGCCTGGCCTGTGAAATACACACACAGTATCTTCTTTTCTGATTCGTGGCAGACACTATTGTGAAGCAAGTCCAGTAACACCTGTGCAAACATAAAGCTCAAAGTTGGGAGATGGCTCAGTGGTTAAAGGCTTTTGCTTATAAAGCCTGCAGCTCAGGTTCAGCCTGGGTTCAAATCCTCAGTCTCCACCACATAAAAGCCAGATGCGCAAAGCAGCGCATGCATCTGGAGTGCAAGAGGCCTTGGCATGCCTGTTTTTCTCTCTCTCTTTCTCCTCTATAATAAAGAAAATATTTAAAGACAAACACACAGCTAAAAGTCGACAGTTATGGAATTGTGCCCTGCCGGGTCTTCTGTGGGAAGCCATGTGTGATGCACCATGGCTCCATTCCAGAATGACAAGTGCAAGATGCCAAGCGTGCCCTTGGCGTGAAGTGAGTGTGCATCGGTTTCCCTGCAGGTGGACCAAGTGCCCCTCTGCTGCTGGCTGGTGAGCGCCTTCCATGACTGTTTCATCTTGTATGTCCCTCTCCCCCTCTCTCCTGCGTGGGCTTCTGCAAGTGGCAGTGCTGTGTAACCTGGGTAAGACCAGCTCTTTCCTATCTCCATCTGCCTCCACTGGGGGTACACAGGCAGGCCTTGGAACAGCAGAGTTGTGCTTGGCCTGGCCACCAGCTGGGAGAAGCCTGTGTGAGAGTGTCTAGAAAGATCAACACTGGAAGAGACCTTAGTACTCACCTGTCATGTTTCCTGAAGTCACACTGGGTGGAGGAGGAGCCCGTTATAGACAAGCTAAGTGGAAAAATATATACCGTGTTAGATGATGGTACTTAAAGAGGAACAAGGGACAGAGAGGGTTTATTTCATTTGTTTTTCGAGGTAGGGTCTCACTCTAGCCCAGGCTGACCTGGAATTCACTCTGTAGTCTCAGGGTGGCCTTGAACTCACGGTGATCCTCCTACCTCTGCCCCCCTCCCCAGTGCTGGGATTAAAGGCGTGCGCCACCACACCTGGTTTAGATAGCAATATATATATATATATATATATATATATATATATATATATATATATATATATATATATATATATATATATATTTGAGAGAGAGAGGCAGATAGAGAGAGAATGGGTGCACCAGGGCCTCTAGCCACTGCAAGCAAACTCCAGAAGCATGCACCACCTTGTACATCTGGTAATATGTGAGTACTGGGGAATAGAACTCAGGTCCCTAGGCTTTACAGGAAAGCGCCATCTCTCCAACACTCAGATAGCATTTTTTAGTAGGCAGTCAGCTGGGGACAAAGGTCCAAGGAGAAAATGAATGCTACCTTGCCTGCCCTGGCAGGATTAGAACCTGTGTCGGATCTAGTCTCACCCAAGATGGCTGCATAGCATCACTCACTCAGCTTCCTGCTTCTTCCTCAGTTTAGCACACCTGCGTGGGCTGACCCCTCCTGGGTCAGCTTCTTAAGTCCACCAACCAATCATGTCTTGCCTTCTCCTGAGTCTGATGACAAGGTTCATCCTAATGAGATGTTTGGTCCATATAAAGGAGCCTAACCACGTGTGTAATCCTCCCCTCCTCCTTTCATTCTGTGATTCAGCCTAAACACAGGTGAATAAGTCTCTCTTCCCTTCCTATCCTGGCTGGGAAGGGGAGGATTTTCTTTTGCCTGGGTTTTTTTTTTCCCATCTTGCTTTCTCCATGTGTTTTGTTTCTGGATGTTTTCTTGTTTTACTTCATGGATGATCTCTCTTTAAGCCCCGAGTCCTTTCTATCCAAAATCTTGACTTTGATGCCCCTCCCCCCTCCCCCATATGACTGCCAAGGTGAAGCTGAGGGGATCTCTGGGCTTGGGCACTTTTGTTTTGGAGAGAGAGAGATAGATAGAGAGAGAGAGAGAGAGAGAGAGAGAGAGAGAGAGAGAGAGAGAGAGAGAGAGAGAGAGAGAGAGCGAGCTCAAACACACCCTTTCTCCAGAGGCTTCTTCCCCAGAGACGTGAGTGAGTGGGATTTTCTCCATCTCTCCTTCCCCTTTCCAGCTTGGGTCTTTCAGCTAGGGATTCCCCAGTTTTCTAATGATTCCCTAAAATAAACCACATAATTCAACATTGATTATCCTTGGAGTCCATTTCTTTTTCATTTTGGGGGGAATTAAGATAAGGACCCAAGAGTTGGGGGTCTGTAGGCCTGGGATCTACTGCATTTTGATGGAATTCAGTCCCTCCCTAGACCCAAAATCCTTCACCAGAAACTGTGCAAACAAGCCAAGCAAGTAAGGGGACCAGAGATGCAGAGACAGAAGGGTGGTGTACTCGAGAAAGGGGCTCTCTGTGAGGGTAAGACAGATGAAGAGACGGCCACCTGGACAATCCAAGGGAAGACCATTGATTCCTAAGGGGAGTTCAGCGTATCCAAAGGCTCCAAGGCAGGCCCTTGCCTGAGAAGTTTGAGGCAGGGCCAGGAGATGTGAGGCTGGATCAGGGTGGAGAGAGTGGAGGGGAGGAGATACTCAGAGAAGAGGGGGCGCTGGGAGTGGAACAGCACACAAGGCCCTGCAGGGCTTTGAGGGAGGCGGGAGATGGGGCCAGGCTCTTAGCTGGGGAGTGATGACCCGACTCGAGGTTGAAAGTTCCTCTTGGATTCTAGAAGGAAAATTGTGGCACAAGGAGACGAGGGAGAAGTCAGCTGCAGAAGCCCTGGCCAGGTTGCAGCAGTGGACAAAGGTGGACCTGGAGGCATCTTGAAGGAAATATTGGCAAGATTTATGACAGATGAGGAGACTTGTCCAGAGGGTGGTTTGGCTGAAAAATAGCGATTTGTCTGTATCTGTTACTTTCTTGTTGTTGGGACAAAACACTGACTGAAGTAGCTTAAGGAAGAAAAGTGTTAATTTGTAGCTTTATCGTTTCAAGGGGAGTCTGTTAGGGCAGGACAAGCATTGCAGGAGCAGACAGCTGGCATCATGTGATCCCATCAGTAGGGAGCTAACTGAGCGTGTGAGCATGTGGGCCCTTCCACCTCAACTAACCTAATCTAGAAAATCCCTTGCAGATATGACCAGAGTTTTGTTGGCATGGTGGTTTAGAATCCTGCCAAGCCGACAACCAGAGAGGAGCCATCACGCTAACACTGTGCAGACACTGGAAGAAATAGATGTAAGAGACTGGAGTGGCTTCTGGGCCTGAGCCACGCCTTCCTGTGGGGATGTCTGACTCTTCATTGCTATGACAAAATCCTGGCAGAACCAATTTAAGTGAGAGAAGGATTAAGTCGGCTCATAGTGTCAGTCCCTTGTGGTTGGGAGGGTGTGGTAAAGTGGAGCAGCTCACATGATGGTGGCCAGGAAGGGGAAAGACAGGAAGAAAGGGGGAGAGAAGGAGAGAGAAGAAGAAGAAGAAGAAGAAGAAGAAGAAGAAGAAGAAGAAGGAGAAGAAGAAGAAGAAAGAGAGAGAGAGAATGGGTATGCCAGGGCCCCCAGCTGGTGCACACAAACTCCAGATGCATGTGCCACTTTGTGCATCTGGTTTTATGTGGGTGCTGGGGAATTGAAAGGCAACTGCATTAACCACTGAGCCATCTCTCCAGCCCCCCTTTCCCTCTTTTATTCCATCCGGGTGCCATGCCTAAGGTTCCTACCGCCTTCAGGGCAGATCTTCCCTGCTTAACCTCTGGAAACACCTCATAGACACACCCAGAGCTGCACTTTACTAACCTCCTAGGCGCTTCTCAATCCAATCAAGGTGACACTCAAGACTCACAACCTATCTACCAGCTCTTGGGTGTGTATTTGTGTGTGTATGTGCCTGTGTGTTTTTGAAGGTGCCTGTGTCCAGGGAAGCAGGCAGGGGTGAGTGAAAGCAGCCAATAGAAGGAGCTGCTTTTCGCTAACATCCTAGGCAGAACCAGCGTCCACTTTGTGCCTCGCCTTTCTCCATCTTGCTTATACCTCTGTCCCCTTCCTCCTTTCCCCTTGCTGGCCCAGGGCCTGGCTGATCTGGCTTTCATGAAGCAGCCCTTCCCCCATCTGCTCTGCCAGTGGAAAGGGAAGATTGAGCCCTCAGGGGTTCATGTAATTCTCTCAGCCCAAGTCCCAGCTGAGCAGTTCTGTGACTGGACATCTCTTTGTGGCTTCGAGCTAGGATGGGGACATTCTGGGATGGCAGCTGGGGTGTATGAGAGAGGACCACTCAGCCAAAACAGAGGCAGAAAGAGCCAGTTGATGGCCTGTCTTCTTGTGCCTCTAGGATGAAGTGGATGTCTGGTACTTTCTTGGGAGCGATGCCCAAGCCTCTTGATAGGAACAGGGATGCAGGTGAAAATGCCGAGACCACTGTGGCCATCCTGAGGACCAGAGACCTCCTAGGGGCTGTGTGCTGGGCCTCTCCTGTTGGGGACCCAGCCAGCTGTATTGTAAGGTTTGGGGTTTACTTTCCTTGCTGGCCAATATTAGACTCACTGCTCAGGAATCTGTGGAGGCCTTTGGGAAATCCTCTCATATTTTAAAATGAACTTCACCTTGGGATCCTGACTACATAAGAAGCTAAAGTTAGTTTCTGTCATCATTCACCAGTCATTCATTTGCGTGCCCTAAGTCATTGCTTCCTAATTCCATTAGAATTATCTGGAGAGCTTTAAAAATTAGTATTATTTAAATGTAAAAAATTGTAAACAGCTCAGGAGTGACAGACTTTCTTCGTTTCCAACCCCATTGGTTCATTAGTGTGTTACCATCATGATTCTCTCTAGTGGTGACAGCTGGGCCCAGGGGGATATGGGGTAATATTCACAAATCTGTATTAATCTGTATTAAAATTCTGAGGCTGCTATAACAAATTATCAACAAGGTTGTTGTTTTTAAAGAATGCATTTACCCCTCACAGTTTTGGGGGCCTGGAGCCTAAAATCGACATCCTTGGTCTAAAATTGTGGGATACACAGGGCTGGGCTCCTTCTGGAAGGAAAGCAGAGTGTGTCCTCGACTCTCCCAGCTTCGAGTGGATGCCATCTTTCCTTGGCTGCTAATTCTTGGAAGAAGAGCCGGGCAGTGTTGAGAGCCACAAAGGCCCCAGAACAGAGGTGAGAGGGATGTAGATGCATTGGCCCCCCTGGTTTGCCTTGGCCCTCACTACCACCCTCTGTACTTCCTGCTGGCCTGTAGGTATGGGCTGGCTCAGCTCTCAGACTGGAATCTTCTCAACTCTCCTCACACTCTGTCAATGAATCTGTTTGTCCATCTTTAATGATTTCAGGTGTGTCTATGACGGCTAAGGTTATGTCTGAAGGTTCCTAATGGCCAGACTCCCACCCCCATTGACTCCTGATGTACACCTGTGGTTAGCTGCTCCTTCAGCGTTCTCCAGGAGCTGGCCCCTTCCTATCTATACTACAATACTTAATCCCCAATAGGTAGAGTTATTTGGGAAGGTTGTAGAGCTTTTGGGAGGCGGAGCTTGCTGGAGGAAGTGTGTCACTGGAGGCAGGCCTTGGGATGCAATAGCCCAGCCCTGCTTGCCTGGCTCAATGTGCTCTTTCTCCTTCCTCCTCGCTGATGTGGAGATGTGGCACCTGGATGTCTGCTCCTGCCATGCTTTCCCTGCCCTGATGACTTCCCCTCAACCCTGTAAGCCAGAAAGAAACCCTTTCTTCCATAGCTGCTTCTGGTCGGGTATTTCATTCTAGCAATAAAAAAGTAGCTGCTATACCATTTAAATCTCCTTTGCTTAAAAGTATTCATGAAGCGAGGATCAAATCTTCCCCACCCCAATTTATTTATTTTTATTAAGTAGAAACTTGGTATGCACAAATCATGTGTTGGTACCTCTGTTTCCCTCCTCCCTGGCTCCATTCCCTCATAGGCCCTCCTCAGTGGGGTTGCTGGTGTGTTCCATGGGGATTGAGGGCTGTGTCATGCCAGAAGCAGATAGTTATGGAGGGGGAGGAGGGGGCAATGCCTCTGGATATTCCCCCACCATAGCTCTTATAACATTTCTCTACCTCTTCCACAAAGTTCTCTGAGCCACTGTGGGTGAGTTTTAAATATACTTTAGTGTTGAGCTCTTAGTAGCTTCCAGATTTCTGTGTTGTAACGTTTTGATTATCCTCAGTGTCTGTCTTCTTCACCCTGGAGCAGGTTGTCAGGCTCACTGTGGGAGCAGCACTCTTGCTCTCTCCACTTCCTCTGTGGTTTCACCTGGGCCCTAGCTGATGAGTCAGGGGTGGTTCATCTCCTGCCAGGGAGTCTGCTAGCATTTCTGGTCCCTGACAGGGAGTCAGCTAGCATTCTGGTAGAATTCCATTGTCCACTATTCTTGCTGCCTTCTGAAAGATAAAACCAGATTCTCCAGCAGAGAGTGATATCAGCATAGGTCAAATGGGATAAGCATTGTCAATTTGGCAAGAATGTAATGTGTGTAGTCTCTCTTTAGGTCCATGGTTAGTGTAGGCTTCCACTTGGAGTCCAGATTCTTGGTCTCCATAGGAGTTTGGCTTGGATCCCAGTTCCAGCTATGGGTTCCTTGTCACTGAGCGGATGACCTCTTAGCCAATCAGAGAGCCCTTGGTTACCCACCTAGGTTGATTGCCTCTATGCACATGTGTGTACATTTTGTCATGCTGGTTGCTGTTGTATAGCAGTGTCCCCTGCTTTCTCACAACACTGGTGGCCTATTTTCCCTGGCAACTCATGTAGTGCTTCCCAGCACTATATGGAGTAATCTGGGAACTGGCTTCCTTCCAGATTCCAGTAGTTGGGTCTCTCCATGTTGTGGGCTGGCAGCCTGTAGTGTCTTCACCAATAGGGTCTTATCTTTTACCTCAGGTGGATAGTCAAGTGCTTTGACAGAAGCCTATCTTGTTTTGAGGTCCTTGTAGGTCTCTCCTATCAACAGTTCAATGTGGGTAGTAACCAACTTCTGGTACTGGGAGTTACAAACCAGAGTCAACTATTTTAGGGTTAGGCTTCATCTCATCCTCTTCAGGGCCCTTCTTACCTGATGATGCCCTATATTCCTTTGGAGGGTTACTGTCTACTATCCAAGAGTAAGGGTTCTATGGTACCAATTCATTTTGGATTTAGTTTTGTGTCTATCTCACCCTCCCTCCCATCCCCCAGTCCTCCCATTCCTATTATCTTGTCAGGTTTGTTTGCAATTCAAGCTGATTCTGGTTAGGAACCACAGATGAGGTTGTCTCTCTGTTCTTGTGTGAGTTTGCCAAGTATGATCTGTTCCAGGTTCATCCGTTTTCCTGCAAATTTCATTATGTCAATTTTTCTTACTGATGTGTAGAATTTCATTGTATATATGTACCACAACTTTGATATCCATTCGTTCAGCAATGGGCATCTGGGTTGATTTCAGTTCTTAGCTATAGTGAATTGAGCAAATGATATTTTTATCAAATATTTTATTTATTATTTATTTATTTGCAAGGAGAGAGAAAAAGGGAGGGAGAGAGAAGGAGGGGAGAGAAAGAGAGAGAGAGAGAGAGAGAGAGAGAGAGAGAGAGAGAGAGAGAGAGAGAGAGAGAGAATGGGCTTGCCATAGCCTTTTGTCACTGCAAATGAACTCCAGATGCATGCACCACTTCACTTTATGCATCTGGCTTTATGTGGGTGCTGGGAAACAGAACCCGGGCAGTCTGGCTTTGCAAGTAAGTACCTCTACTCTCCAGCCCAAGACCGACTCTTCTGATATGCCATTTAAGGCCAGCTTAGTCAAGTCCTTGCCCTCTTTGAAATGAGCTATTTCTGTTGCCTTCTCCTAAATATCCACACTTCTGCACCTGTCACTCCAACCCTGTTTGACTATTGTAGTTTGGATCTCAACTGTCCCTCAAAGGCTTGATTTTCAGAGTGTGGTAGTACTGGGAGATGGTGGACCCATTAGGAGGTATGGGACCCTGGCGTCTTCTCTTCTCTCTCTAATTCCCAGCTGCTGTGAGTTTAATAGACCTTCTCCACCATGCATTTAAAATATTTTTATTTATTTATTTGAGTGATAGAAAGAGGGAGAGAGAGAGAAAGAGAGAGAGAGGAGAGAGAGAGTGAGTATGGGTGTGTCAGGGCCTCCTGCCACTGTAAATGAACTCCAGATACTTGTACCACTTTGTGCATCTGAATTTACATGGGTGCTGGAGAACCAAACCTCAGGCCATCAGGTTTTGCAAGCAAGTCTTTAACCACCGACGCATCTCTTCCGTCCTTCCACCTTGCATTATTGCTGTGATGTCTGCCTTATCACAGGTCTAAAGTGATGGGGCCAAATGACCCCTGAACATACAGGCAAGATAAACTGCTTTCTGTTTAAGGTGATTTATCTTAAATGTTTTTATCACAGCGACTAACACATGGCCCCTAACCATTCTTCATGCTCTCTGCCTGTCACCAGCCTCTTGGTGCAGGACCTCCCTGAACATCTTGGTGACCACGTCTCTCTACATCCAATAGAACTTTCTCCTCACTGATAGATGTGCTCCCCTGCCCACCCAGCTCTGGCCTCTCCTCCCATTCTGCTGCATTTGCTCTGCCAGGCCAAAGGGGCACGAGATGGCCTGGTTTGCACACGTGCTGCTACTCCTGGTTCGTCTGCCTGTGGTTTGCACTTGAGTTCTCTCCACTGGAGCCTCTGTCTCTTGCGTGGATCCCTCCACTCGCTTCACTTTCCACAAGCCTCTTGAGGGTTTCCCCTTCCAGGGTGATGTCCTTACCATGCCAAGCCCTTCTTTCCACTGATCCTCTAGAACTTTCGTTTGGCCTGTACATGTGTTGTCGAGAGATAGCTTTGTGTTTCATTGGCTATTCCTATTGCATGAGTCCTGCTGTAGACTGTAGACTCAGATGTTGAAGTCCTGACCAATGTGCCTGTGCAATCTGCCCTCCATATGTACATGTGTGGATTCTACATTCATGACGCAACCATTAGAGAACTGAAAATAATGACACCTGTGTGTCATTATCATTATCATTATCATATTATCTGTGTGGGGCTGAAATGGCACCATCTATACTGAACATGCCTGAACTTCTTTTTGTTTTCTCCTCCTCCTTATTTTTATTTATTAATTAATTTTTTCAAAGCAGGATCTCACCATGTAGCCCTGTCTGGAACTTACTGTATAGGCTAGGTGGGCCTTGAATTCCTGGTGATCCTCCTGTCTCTGCCTCCTGAGTGCTGAGACTACAGGTGTGCACCATCATGCCTGGCTTCAGACTTTTTTATTGTCATTATTCCCTAAACAGTGCAGTACAACAAGTATTTACATAGAATCCACACTGTACTATAGGTATGATAAGCATTCTAGAAGCACGTAGGAGGATGCACATAGGCTATAGGGACATACTACACCAGGTTCTGTAAGGAACTTGAGCGACCTCAGATGTGGGTGTGTGAGGGGAATTCTGGAACTCACTCCTCACAGATCTGAATGGATAACTATACTTAGAGTCCGGGATTTCAAAAGTGATTAAGGTTAAATGAGGTTATGAGGGTAGGATTTCAATACAATGGGATTGGTAACCTTCTAACAAAAGAGCCGGAGTAGTGGTACATATCTTTAATCCCAGCACTTGGGAGGCAGAGGTGGGAAGAGTGCTGTGAGTTCAAGGCCATCCTGAGACTACACAGTGAATTCCAGGTCAGAGTGGAGTGTTCAGCACTAAGACATCTCTATCACACCTTCCAAGGTTCAGGGTCTATTGCAGACAAGGTGGTGGAAAGAGTGTAAGAGCCAAAGGAAGGGGAGAACTGCCTACAGTGCAATCTTCCAGACACAAAATGGCCTTGATATTCATGACTTCACAGTGCCTGAAACTACCTACCCAAGACCTTCATAATAGGGAAAAGATGATGATATTGAAATAAAATAGAGACTAATTGAGAGGGAGGCGGGATAAGATGGAGGGTGGATTTGAGAGGGGGAATGTGGGGTCAGGGAGGGAATTATCATGGTTTATTTTCTATAATTATGGAAGCTATCAATAATAAGTTAGAACTAACAAACAAAAATTCCTGGTAAGCTTGGGCTAGAGCTAGACCCTACCTTGACCCCCCAAAAAAAATCTAACAAGAG